>CABHPQ010171836.1:19035-41056 GCA_902168405.1 Peromyscus aztecus | reverse complement strand
AAAAAAAAAAGCATTGTTCCTTGCTCATACAGACCTTTCTTAACCTCATTCCTGTAGTTGTCTATAATTATATCCTAGTGACATTCTTTCTGAAATTCCATGTAATTTCTATTGGAATGCCTGCTTTTTACACAGGTTATCAGATACACTATTGCGTTCTGTTTGTTCAGGTTTTGGGGGATGTTTTTTGTTTTTACTTTTGTGGATTTTTGTTCGTTTTTGAGAGAGAACATGCAGCTCAGAGCTTTGAACTCACTGTCTTCCTGCCCTGCCCTAGTCTCCCAGGTGCTGGGTTGCAGGTGCTTATCACTATGCCCAGCTTTCAAGGGTTTTTAAATAAGATAAAGAACATAAAGGAAGCCAGGTGGTGGTGACACACACCTTTAATCCCAGCACTCTGGAGGCAGAGGCAGGCAGACCTCTGAGTTCAAGGCCAGCCTGGTCTACAGAATGAGTTTCAGGACAGCAAGGACTGTTACACAGAGAAATCCTGATGAAAAAAACAAAAAAAAACAACAACAAAACAAAATGAAGGACCATATGTACAATAGATGCCCATAAGTGTAATTGTCACTATAGCACTTGTGGGGTTCCAGTAGTTTTCGTTGAGAAGTGAAGTGTGTGTATCTTCTTTTGGCCTCCCAGTAAGGAAAGGAAAATGTTGCCAGTCTCTTGGGGGCCACGACTTAAAAGAACATGTGTTCTTTTTCCTTTCTGTTTAGTGACTGAAATAGAGAAATTATATAAACAAATGCTGGGGAACAGCTCTGGCATCAGTGGCCATTTGCCTCTAGCTCTTCAAGCTGGGCTTTCTCTGCCATAAAAGGCTTGGGACCAAGATCAGGAATGGTCGGATATTTTTAAAGGGGCAAAGGTTATTTTTAACTTCTTTCAGCCTAGTGAACTTTTGTTTTCATGGATTACTTCTTTACCTATCTGAAAAAGCATCTCTAAGAAATGGGTTTATTGTACTTGTCATGGCCTGCTGGAGTCACAGGCTAAGTCTGATCTGGGAATGTTCTCATTGCTTTAGCAATAAGAAAAAGCTTGCAGAATTTAGAAGAATATAAAAATTGAATAGTAATGATATGTACTAATTGATCATTTCACAGAAAGAATAAAAGGGAATCTTAATTACATATAGTTATATAAAAAGTGTAAACATGTGAGTTGCCTGGTTTCTTCAGAGACCAAAAGGAAATGGGCCTGTAATTGTAAAGCTATAGGTTATTGATAGTGTGCTGGAGAGAGCCCTTTGCTGTTCTTTCAGAGGACCCAAATTCACTGCCCTGCACACACAACCACCTTCAATCTCATAGGATATGATGCTTTTTTTCTGTTCTCAGCTGGCACACACATGTATGCAGGCAAAACACACATAAAGACAATTTTTTTAAAAAATGAATTACTGGTAATAAGTTTCTCAGTAGAAAATGTATTTTAAAAAAGAAAATGAAGTTTGCATCATGGTAAAGCTAGAATGATTCTCTAAAACAAGGAATGAAAGTAGATGATCTTTCAGATATCATCTGTGTTGTGTTATAGCAGACAAAATAGTCACCATTCATGAGCCCTTAGGGCACAATTCCTTTTGATTTTGTTGTGACTCTTTGAAACTTCATCGTTCTTTTCCTGGTTCTTAGATTGCTACCTGCTCTGATGATAATACACTAAAAATCTGGCGCTTGAATAGAGGTCTAGAGGAGAAACCAGGAGGCGATAAACATTCCATAGTGGGTTGGACCTCTCAGAAGAAAAAAGAGGCGAAAGCTGGCCTAGGTAAGGATAACGTGCATTTTCCAAGGTTTTCCTGGTTTTGTTAGTTGAGTCCTACTGTGTATATGGGAGGCTAGATTTGCCCTTGTTTTGTAATATTTTTAAAGAAAAGCACCATCTTGGCATTTCTTAAAGAGAACTACCCTCTAACTGACCACTACTTTCTTTGTTTGCCATGTATGAAAGGACTCCAGTACAGTAATGGATTTAGTCAGCAAATATCATGGACTGTCATGTGCTTTGTGCTCTTCTTAGTTTTGTTTAGCAATGCAGAAGACTCGTCTCAGATATAAACATCTTACTCATGAGTCAATAAGTAAGCTAAAGAAGTAAAATACATCAAGTAGCAGGAGGGGCTTGTGGTAGCAGAAGAGAAGACTGGAAATGTGCTGTCATGTCTCTGTGATAGAGAGGTTTCACTGACTTAGGGAAGGGAAGTAATTGGAAAGCCGTGTGGGTATTTGGAAGGCTGCTCCAGGCAGACAGCATGGCAAGGCTAAGGCACTACAGCGGGAGTGCAGCTGGCATATTGTCTCTGCCTCCAGAAGGCCAGCGCTAGCACTGAGGCCTGTGAGGGACAGCAGGAAAGTAGAAGTAGAAAATGAAGTTCATACATGACAGAAGTCATCAAAGCCTGTGTAGTGGCACATGCCTGTGATCCCAACAGTCAGGAAAAGTAGGAGTTTGAGGCTAACCTGACCTTGTCTCAAGAAAACAAAAAGTAAAGCAAAAAAGAATATATTTAACAGAGTTTTAAAATTGTTTAAATTCTGGGTATATTTATAAGAAAGTCCACAGAATATGCCAAAAAATCACATGTATGCTGTAAGGGGGAATTTTTAAGGGTGATTTCTGGGTTTTTACTTGAGGCTACAGGATGGAGTTATCTTAACTGAGATAGGAATTGCTACAGTTTGATTTTGATGGAACATGACATTATCTTACATCCAAAGGGAGATGTCACAGAGGCAATTAGCTGTTTAATTCTGAGATTTAGGATGGGGGTGATAAATTTGGGGTGAATTATGATACAGGTAAAAATAGCTGTAGATAGAAAGGCAAATAGAGCAAAGGCCTGAGTTACTGGACACTACCATTGTTTCGAGGAGGAGGTGGTACCACAGGCTTTGAACAGACACTGCCTGAGCAGGAGACCCAGCAGTGTTAGGCCTGGAAGCAGGGTCAACAAAGAAAATGACAGGTGTGACTTTGACCAGAGGAATCCAACATTAAAAAAAAAAAAAAAAGACCTGTGAGCTAACCTTTGGCTTTGGCAGTTTGGAGCTTATAGAACAACTTGCTGGAGTTTGCCTCACTAGTCCATCAGGACAGTGGGGAAAGAATTTGAGACACTGGTTGCCACCACTTAGTTGAAGGGTTTTATTATAAAGGAAAGGAGAGCGGTTTGGGGGAAGACAGTGTTCAGTTGTGTGGCATTTGCTATTTTATCCTTTTTTTCAAGTGAGAGTTGAAGGTTCCATAGTGTGAAGTTGTAGTTAGAGCCAGCACTCAAGTGCTCTCAGTCCGGCACAGAGCAGTGTAGGGGCTGATCCAGCACAGCTGGTGGAGTTCCCATGGAGGCCAGCCTTAGAGATGGGGTGATTTCTCCAAAGAGTACTGTCAAGTAACAGCCTGACCTAGGTGCCAATGGCTGATGAGCTTGCCATTTGACCCTGGAATCCAGCTTCCAGAACAGACTGGCTGCTGTTAACCACACTGCCATTTGAGAATTGTGTTAATCTGTTTTCCCAAGTTCAAATTGATGTTTCAACCATTTATTTCTGTCCTGCGTTCAGGTAGTCTGTCTCTGGCTTTTTTAATGCTAACTGCAAGGCATACCCTTCTTCCCTCTGACCTGCTTTGCCCAACCAGCACCTGCTCTTTTGCTTACTGTTCTGTAACTGCTTCAGTTGGAGATCTCACGGCACTGTTGAGGTTCTCAGTCTTGGCTGGGCATCAGAACCACTTGTGGAGCATTTAAAAAATGAATCCATTGCTAGTCATGGATTTTGTAAGTCTTGAGTGGAGGTCAAGTGTTTGTGTTTTCATAAAACTCTAGGTAAGTCTGTTATGCAGCCAAGATTGAGATGCTCTGGTCTAGGCATTGAGTGACAGGATGATTATTCTAATTACAAAGATAAGGAACTCTCACTTGTTCAAACTCAAGTGTTTGTTGTCAGCTGGTTAGACAGCAGGATAATTATTATCAATTTCCTAATGCTTCTATTATCATCATATTGTTAAGTAGCTGTGAAATTTCACATTGCTTAATAATTCCTTACTAAACACTAAATTCTCATCCCCCTCCTCTGGGCTCACTAGCTAGCTTAGGAAGCAATTGCAAAAACTATATAGTAATAACTACTGTAAACATTTCTCCTGACTATACTAGTGAAAGGCTCTGGGAACCCATGTCTTCTGTGACAGGGTAGCTGTGTTAGGAAAAGAGTATGAATATGTGGTTACCGGATCCTTGAAACATGGGGATTTTTGCCTACCAAGGAAGGGGCCAAAAATACACATGAACTGAGACAGAGGTATAATAGTGCACAGCCTGTTGAGAAAAGCAGTGAGTTGTCCCCTATTGCATGACCCTAAAGTAGTCTGTGGAAGACTGAAAAGGTGACAACCAAATGGCTAGCCTTCGAATAGAAAGAAGCTATAGGTTGAAGAGTAGTGCACCTAGAATTCTTCAAAAGAACTACCTTCAAGAAGCCAGTGGGGGGTTGTTTTCAGGACAGGGATGTAGCTCCATGATTGATAGAGTCTTTGTCTAGTTTGTCCAGTTTACACAAAGCTCTGGGAGAGAGAATAGGCTTTAGAGCAGTAGTTCAGTCCACCACAAGTGACAGACTTCATACATGGTTTGTCAAAGACTGGTGTTCCTAGGTGAAGTAGAAAACAGTAGGTCATTAAATGTATTGGTAGTGTCGTGACACACACAGAGTGCACCTGAGTCCTGAAAAACTGTTACAGAGAAAAAGAAGAACAAGGTGCAGAACATGTGTGTGTAGACAGCGAGATCCATTCCTGCTTGGTTGGGTTTACTACTACGCATATATCTTTGCGTGTGCTAATAAACACATGGGAAATTATGGCATGGACAAAACACATGAAATGAGAATGTTGAAGAGGGCTCTTTTTCCTTTATACTGTTGAGATTCTTTTCTGTAGGATTTCGTAGTTTATAATTAGTTACTACTTAAAAATAAAAAGTAGTTTGCCCAGTTTTGGTAACCTTTAATGTTCACAAACTCTTCCCTTTGACCCCAGTATCATAACAGCCTGAAGAAAAAAAATATACAGCTTTCTTAACCACTTAGCCATCTTCCAGTCCCTCCCCAGCTTTCCAATATTAGGATTCTGCTAGCCTTAAGTAGACACTTGCAACATGTGGCTTGCAAGTATCAGAAACTTAGATAACTATTCTTTACCTCTGTCTGTCCTTTACCTCAAACCCTCACTGGGACTTGGTATGTTACTAGACATGCACTGTTTTAGGACGTCCCATGCAAATACACACATGGCTGTTTAAATGGAGGAAGTGACGACCTGAACTGAACAGTACAGCCAGTGACAGCTTCTTTCTTCCTGCCATGACTGTATTCAAGCTCTGGAGCAGATGTGTGATGGCTATGACCAGAGTCCTTGTTTGTCAAAGCACATTATGACAGTGAAGTTTCCAGTTGTGACTTTACTGAAGGAAAAATTCACTTTTGCAAAGTCTAAGCACTTGCTTAAGGGAAAAAGTTGAAGGAGAGGTATTTATAAAATTCCTCTCCTGAGGGGGCTGGTGAGATATGGCTCAGTGGTTAGGAGCACTGGCTGCTCTTCCAGATGGGCCCAGGTTCAATTCCCAGCACCCACATGGTAGTTCACAACTGTATAACTCCTGTTCCAGGGGATTCAACACTCTCACACAGACATACATGCAGGGAAAACACCAATGTACATAAAATACAAATAAATAAATTAAAAAAAAATTCCTCTCCTGAACTGTTGAGATGCTTTAGTGGGTAAAGATGCTTGCCATCAAGCCTAACAACCTGAGTTTGTGCACATGGTAGGAGAGACCAGTTCCCACAAGATGCCCTCTGACTTGTGTGCATGCGCTCTTGCATGCATGCATTAAACATTTAGAACGTTAGTTTTAGTTAAGAAAAACTTTCAAGGCAAGACTGCTAAAGTAGTGAAGAACATAAGATAATAAACTAAGATTGCAAACTAATCTTGCTTAGAGAAAGATTTTTTATGCAAATTTAGTTTGCATTTCCTTTTTTATTTTTTAAGATTTTTGTTTTAAATAAGTATTTTTGCCTGTATATATGTGTACTACATTCATGCAGGGCCTGAAGAGGCCAGAAGGGGGGCGCTCTGGGAGTTCCAGGCAGTTGTGAGATGCTATGTGGAGGCTCAGAACTGAACCCAAGTCCTCTACAAAAGCAGCCAGTGCTCCAAACCCTGAGCCATCTTTCCAGCTTAGATGACATTTTCTGTCAGTCCATTAAATTGACTTGTGTAGATGCAATTCAGTAATTAAGACTGTTTGACCCGCCGGGCTGTGGTGGCACAAACCTTTAATCCCAACACTTGAGAGGCAGAGGCAGGCAGACCACTGTGAGTTTGAGGCCAGCCTAGAACTCTACAGAATGAGTTCTAGGACAGACTCCAAAGCTGCACAGAGAAACCCTGTCTCCTCGAAAACAACAACAAAAAAGACTGTTTGATCCAGAGTCTGTCAGTGGTTCTTTCTTGTTATTTAGTTTGGAAAACTCAAAAGATAAGTGAAAAAATACAGTATTGGCTGTTAGAATTTGAGAGAGCAGAAGCATAAAATTTGTAAGAATTTTCAGGATATACTTGCTGTGTGTGGAATAAGGACACAGAGGAGATGTGTCCACAGGCTTGATTGGCTTCACACAGAGCAGGAGTTGGAGTCTGAGTGTTCTTTGACTTGTGGAAATTAGTAGCCATTTGTAAATTAAACTGGAAAGCCATTGAGGCCTGATAACCTTAATAGGATCACTTCTTGTAGGGATAAAATTTTCCACTTCACAGATATGAAAGGATGAGTTGGAGATGGTTATGCCCAAGTCACATACTGAGTGATTGTGCCAAGTTTTAGGTCTGTGTGTTTCTGTTTGAGAACCCTGTGAGGGCTTCTTTACCTTCAGATTAGTCAAGAGTGTTTACAGGAAAGGCATTGTCCCTTAGGACTGAAATGCCATTAATAACCTGCACTCCTGTTACAGTGCACTGTGGTACATGTTAAATGTTATGTTGCATCTGTTCCTTAGTGTACTGCCAGAAATGCCCATGGGATCTGTTAAAGTGTTGGTGATACAGTAAGAGGCGGGTTGTATTTCTTCTTTTTCTTCTTTTTTCCTTTTGAGACAGGATCTCATGTTAATATGTTTAGAAGGTTAGAAATTTTGTTGTTGTTTTGGGTTTTTGGTGGGTTTTTGTTTGTTTGTTTTTTGTTTTTTTGGTGTTTTTTTTTGAGACAGGGTTTCTCTGTGTAGCCCTGGCTGTCCTGGAACACCCTCTGTAGACCAGGCTGGCCTCAAATTCACAGAGATCCGCCTGCCTCTCCAGAGTGCTGGGGATTAAATAAAGGCAGGCGCCACCACCGCCCAGCTAAAAGATTAGAAAATTTTTAATGAGCAAAAAGCTGTTGGTAAACATTTGTCGAAAGACGTTTCAAAAGGTGTGTAGAAAAATATTAAATTCCACCAATAAACAGAAGGAAATATATTCAAACCACAATGACAGTCAATTCTTAGAATGATGAGTATCAAAAAGGCATGGTGTTAGACACCTGTCATCCCAGAAGGCTGAGAAAGTCTCTAGTTTGAGGTCAGTCTGAAATTATTTCCACTGTTTTAGGAAAATGGTACAGCAGTTTTTCAGAAAACTAAAAATAGAACTCCCATATGATCCAGCAATCCTGCTTTTGGGTGTATAACCAAAGGAGATGGTCAGTGTATGGAAGAGCCATCTGCGGTTACAGAGTCTCTGAGGATCATGTGTAATATCCAAGTACAGAACTGGCACAAGAGTGACCACTAATATGGAGAAACTTGTGTATAGCAGTAGAGTACTGCTTGGTGAGGAATTCTAGGTTGGAGGGAGGGATCAGATATTTCTGATTCAGGGTTTTACTATGTAGCCTTGATGGTCTTTAACTCAGGATCCTCCTGCCTCGGCCTACAAGTGCTGGGAGTCCAGGTATATTCCATCATCCCTGGACTGTTGAGCCTTTATAAAAAATAAGTTATGCCATTAAGAGAGCCAAGCACAGCCAGGAGGTGGTGTCCCACACCTTTAATCCCAGCACTGGGGAGGCAGAGGCAGGTGGATCTCTGAGTTTGAGGCCAACCAGAGCTGATATACAGAGAAACCCTGTCTTGGAAGAAAAGAGAGAAAAATCAAGCATAAAAAGGAAGTATGCTGAATGATATTTCTTCTATGTAGAATCCAAAGCCACTGAATTTAAAGAAACTGGAGTTAGGCAGAGCCATCCTGAGAGACGTGAGACCCTGGTTTTTTTTTTTTTTTCCTTCCTTAATACTTCTGTCATAAAGATGAGAAGCTTGTGTTTGTTTTGTTTTTAAGATTTATGTTTATCTATGTGTCTGCATGAGTATATGCCATATGTGTGTGATTGTGCAGGCCAGAAGAAAGTGTCAGATTCCCTGGAATAGGACTTACAGGTTGTAGTGAGCTGCCAGACATGGGTTCAAAATAGATACTTGGAAACAAACTTGGGTCCTCTGCAAGAACAACAAATACTCTTAACCACTGAGCCGTTTGTCCAACTCAGAGACCCTAAAACAACAATAACAGGGCTGGAGAGATTGCCCAATGGTTAAGAGCACTGGCTGCTCTACCAGAGGACCTGGGTTTGAGTTCCAGTACCCATATGGTAGCTAACAACCATCTATAATTTCAGTTCCAGGGGATCTGGCACCCTTTTCTAGCCTCCACAGCTACCAAGTATACTTGGGGTTCATAAACATACATGCAAGAAAAACACCCTTACACATAAATTTTAGAGAACTAAGTATGGCGTGTACCTTTAATCCCGCCACTTGGGAGGCAGAGGCAAGTGGATATCTCAGTTTGAGGCCAGCCTGATCTCCATGTAAGATACTGTCTGAGGAAACACATGCACACAATAGGATGGTGATTACCAGGGGCTTGTGAGAAGGGCTAGTCAGATGTTATTTGAAGAATGAAAAATTTTGTGTGTACATGAGCATGGAAAAGGCTCTGGATAAACATACAGTATGGTCACCACAATTAGTATAGATTTTTAAATGCTCATCATATTAGGAGGTGATGGATTATGTCATAGATCTATCTAATCATTCTGTAGTGTATACACGTGCCAGAACATCACATTTCTCCTTAAATTCATATAGTAAAAAATACAAAAACACTGTGCCTTCTGATCTCATTTTATATAGCAAGGTAGAGGTGTGCTATGTGTTACTTGCACACACAGAAGCTGTTTGAAGTGGTCTACTGGTGCTTTAAAGGTTTTCTTTCCTAGGTTTGCAAGTATCTGTTTTACTTGGGTGTTTAGGGAGCAGGCAGTTAAAGAGGGGGTAGGAAAAATACTAGGAGGGTATGGTAGAAATGGAATGATTTTAGGTGCTTACGTACGGGCAAATCAACCCTTAGATGAAGTTAGATCTGATTTTCATGTTCCTCTTCATTTTTAGTAATAGTATCAAGTAGCCAGAGTACTCCTGCCAAAGCCCCCAGAGCCAAGAGCAGTCCGTCCATTTCCTCTCCGTTGTCAGCAGCTTGTACTCCAAACTGTGCTGGAGACCTCCCTCTTCCTTCGAATACCCCCACGTTCTTAGTCAAAACCACTCCTGCCAAAACCCGGTCTCCAGTCGGCAGAAGAGGCTCCATCTCTTCTGTGTCCCCCAAGCCACTCTCATCTTTCAAGATGTCTCTTAGAAACTGGGTGACCCGAACACCTTCCTCATCACCACCCGTCACTCCACCTGCTTCTGAGACAAAGATCTCATCTCCAAGAAAAGCTCTCATTCCTGTGAGCCAGAAGTCATCACAAGCAGATGCTTGCTCTGAATCTAGAAATAGAGTGAAGAGGCGTCTAGACTCAAGCTGTCTGGAGAGTGTGAAACAAAAGTGTGTGAAGAGTTGCAACTGTGTCACTGAGCTTGATGGCCAAGTGGAGAGTCTTCATTTGGATCTGTGCTGCCTTTCCAGCAACCAGGAAGCCCTTAGCAAGGACTCTGCAGGTCCTCCCAAATCAAGCCAAATTGAAGGTGCTGGTACAGGCATCTCGGAGCCTCCTTCTCCAGTCAGTCCTTATGCTTCAGAAGGCTGTGGAACACTGCCTCTTCCTTTGAGACCTTGTGGAGAAGGGTCTGAAATGGTGGGTAAAGAGAATAGCTCCCCAGAGAATAAGAACTGGTTGTTGGCCATGGCAGCCAAACGGAAGGCTGAGAATTCATCTCCACGAAGTCCATCATCCCAGACACCTAGTTCCAGGAGACAGAGTGGAAAGACGTCACCAGGCCCGGTAAGCCTTCAGTGTGGGAGGATGTATGTCCTATTTGAAGGGGACCAAATGCAGTTCTCAAGTTTGTCTAGGACTCAGATTAAGTTTGTTAATTATTTGACAGCCCTGTTACTCCATTAAACCCTTCATCTGCTCCTACTCCTCAGTCTTACTGCTTGATTCAGTAAAGTCTTCCTCTCACCATCTAGGGTGTCAGTTCAAAAATATCTCTCCTGGGAGACAGTATGGCATTTTTTTTTTTAAGTAAAGTTGTTATTCTTGGGAAACTTGCCAGTATCCATAAGTAGATTTTCAGCTTGTAATTGCATTTATGATCAAAATGAAACTTAGGTATTTTAAAATAATTAAATTACAGATTCCTTGGTTTGTTTTTTTATGGCTTTTCCCCAAGTTTGTGATTATCTTACATATATCAGTATTCTGAATACTTGTGTTTACTCTTTTAACCTAAATTCAGCAATTCAGTGTAATGTTACTTATCTTTTTAAGATTCACTTTTCAAGCCGGGCGTTGGTGGCGCATGCCTTTAATCCCAGCACTCGGGATGCAGAGGCAGGCGGTTCTCTGTAAGTTCGAGGCCAGCCTGGGCTACCAAGTGAGTTCCAGGAAAGGCGCAAAGCTACACAGAGAAACCCTGTCTCGAAAAACCAAAAAAAAAAAAAAAAAGATTCACTTTTCATTGACTGACATGACATTTAAATGAGATGTTGTGGGAGAAATAAGTGAACCTTGCAAAGTGTGTGACTTAGAGTGGTGGAGGTAACTGAGCACTGAATGAGCCGTGGACACCAACAGGGGTGGAGTGCTGCTGTTATTCAGTGTGCAGTTATGGGGAGGGGCTTTCAGCTCCATTATGACTCACAATAAATAAATAAAACTCACTCTGAATTGAGGAAGATGACGGGAACATAATCTATAATTAGGAGCAGAAGTTAGGTATCCTTAGGCCAGTACTAGTGAGTGTACAGGTGAGTGTCCTGCTCCATTTAATGTCCTTAGCCTAGACTATGCTTCTAGGGAAGGAATCGAGGAATATATAAAAGCTACTTACTATACAAGCTTAAACAACCGTTTTCTTCCCTGAAAAGTAGAACTCTGCTCCTAGGCAAAAAATTGTCATCAGTGTCTCAGTGTCCCTCTCCCCTGGTTCTTCCCCAACCCCCATGACCAGGGGTGAGGTGAGAAGTGTTTTTACCAGTAATGTAAATCTCAAAGCTTTAAGAATGGTGTGTTAATCTTTTTTTTTTTTTTTAAGTTTTGGGTTTTGTTTTGTTTGTTTTTATATTTTATTGACTTGCAGGTTCTCACAGTGTATTCCAGAATGGCTTTGAATTCAGGACCTTCCTGCCTTAGTCTCCCAGGTGCTGAGATTATGGGAGTGTGCCACCATATACAACTAATGTTTCTTTATCAGAAAAATGTTCCTTTATTGGAAAACAATGTAGAAGTGATAGCTGGTTTATCAGTTGAGGGGTCTGATTTGCTCAGGAGAATGGCAGCTATAACCTAGACACTTGCTGAGATAATTTGCAACTTTAACTTGGGAAGTCTCTAACTCTCCATTTTCTTCTAGGTCACCATTACTCCCAGCTCCATGAGGAAGATCTGTACATACTTTCGTAGAAAGTCTCAAGATGACTTCTGTAGTCCGGAACACTCGACTGAATTATAGATTCTAATCTGAAAGTTTACTGAACTTGGGTCTACAAAGATGGGGGTGAAAAGTGACTTTATAATTCTGGTCTTTAAGAAAATGGTCATCTTTTCATTTTGGAAAATTGAGCAGACCTAGTCAGGTCACACTGTCTAGTGTAGACACAGCTTCCTGGGGTGAATGCTGTTTCCATTTCATGTGATGGTTTGTCATCTGTATTCTTTTCTAGCAGTCTGTGATAATGACATCCATCTCATGGAGGCAGAAAGCAAGGCATGCCTCTTGTTATCCTGAAACTTCTGTATGGTGGAGCGTGTCCAGCACAGGGCCCATCTGTGAAGGCAAGTCTGAAGACATCCTCTGAAGAAGATGACTTAAGCGAGCATGGTCTTATTTGAAATATATCATCTGTTCACTATACTTCTGTGTGTGTATTTTTCAAACTGTAAAATGTGATATTCACATAAGTACATTCCTTTTGTTTCCTTGTTAAAATACAGCATCTTGAGCTGAAGTCATGCCTATTTTAAATGCGGTGATTAATGTCAACTAAGGGAGAAAGTAGGAGAAAACAACAGAAAGCTGTGGATTTTGTTTGTTTGTTTGTTTGTTTTGTTTACCAGATTTCTATCACAAACCAGCATCAATCTTAGGGTGCGGTAGGGGGCTGTTGAGCACTTTGTTGAGAGAGATGCCTTATAAAGTTAGTAATTATACACTGAAACTAAGGCTTACATTTAGGTGTAGTTCTCAGTTCTCTGGGGTTTGTGACTTCTTTTTTTAATGTCATCAGATTTTTAAGATAAAGTAATTTCTTACTGGTATTTTTATAAAAGATGTTAGCTGTGAACTGAAAATCCAGAACCTGGAAAAATACAGCTTGGTTTATTTTTACAAAAGGCTCCAGCTCTCTAGTATATTGGTAAGCAAAAACAGCACTTTATCTAAATGGTTAGTGCAGGGGGTGTGTCAGCTGACTCTAAATAGTATGTGGAGTGCTTTAGCCCTTCTTTCCCGTAAATGCTACGTGTCGGTCCTCATGAAATGAGCATCGTTATATCCCCCTTTGGAGGCTCTCGGAAAGAAACTTTATGGTCAGGGTAGGTCCCCCCTTACAGTTAGGAAAGGGTTTTTTCAAATCCCTGAGGGCTGGTTAAACTTTATTTCTATCGTGATTGCCGGGTGGTGGTGTCGCACACCTTTAATCCCAGCACTCGAGGCAGAGTCAGGTGGATGGATCTCTGAGTTCAAGGACAACCAGGGCTATTACACAGAAACCCTGTCGGGGGATGGGGAGGACAAAACTAATTGCTTTGAGGTTGTAAGTTAAGCTTATAAAACAAGCAGGACTGAATAAGCATTGATTTTTCTCTGGTTTTATTCAAGAAAAAAATTAAAGGAAGTCAGATTAGTCAAAAACACACACATGGAAGCTTTAGCTGAGTGTTGAGGAATCTGCAGTGATGTTTACTTGGTGAGTCTTAGGCAGTAGGGAGGTATTTGTAATGATGCATGCCTGCCAATAATGTTGATATCTCTTGCTTTGAAAGCCAGGGGTGGTAGTCAGTGAAGCAGGCGATTCGTGTCCACATCTGGCAGCACTGTGAGTGTAAGTGCTGTCAGAAACTGCAGGCTCTGTCTGCTTGGGAATCTAGTACCACAGATGGGTATCAAAGGTGCTGTGTAACAAGACAGGAGCTATCCCTGCCTCTTTTTAGTATCAGACTTTGAGTCACTAAATAATAAGCCTTTTTATCTTGTCTGATGTTCTTTCCCAAGCTTTTTACACTGACCTAGACGCAATCCACACAAAAAGGAGTAATAATCTGGAGTCCTTTTTGCTTGCTTGTGGAGTAAAATGTGTTTGTTTACAAAGATATAATCTAACTCAAACTGAAAGAGGTTCTAATAAACGGTTTCCTCAGACCTTGGATATTTAGATGGCTTCGGTTACTTAGTGTGCTGTTTTGAATTAAGAATGGTCCCCATAGTCTGATGTTTGAATGCTTGGTCACCAGGGAGTGGCACTGTTTGAAAGGATTAGGAGGTGTGGCCTTTCGGGAGGAAGTGTGTTACTAGGGGTGGGCTTTGAGGTTTCAAAAGCCTGTGCCAGGCCCAGTCTCCCTCATTCCCCCAACCCTGGCCTGTGGATCAGTAGCCCTCAGCTCTCAGCTACTGCTCCAGCTCCATGCTCTTGTGCGCTCTGCCATGATGATAAAGGACCAAGCCTCTGAAACTGTAAACAAGCCCCCAGTTAAATGCTTTCTTTTACAAGAGTTGCCTTGGTCATAGTGTCTCTTCACAGCAGTAGAACAGTGTCTACAGCACTTGGTAAAGGAGCATGGGTAAAGTAGTTCTTTGTCAAAATAAGTACTTTCATCCCAAACTTTACCATTTGGATATATTCCAAGCAGTATGGCTATGTTGATACTAGTTTTGTTTTTCAAGACAGGGTTTCTCTGTGTAGCCTTGGCTGTCTGTCCTGGAACTCGCCGTCTAGACCAGACTGGCCTGGAACTCAGAGCCACTTGCATCTGCCTCCCAGTTGTGTGGGAGGTGTACGCCACCACCTCCCTGTTTCTTTTGGCTATTTCAAGACTTTTGTGGTGTTTACTAATTAGTCTCTTGAAATATCTCTTATTGTGGGCTGCACATATTATTGATGATAAACTGTAGCTGCCTTTGTGTTGAGAAAGGGGTCAGCCCACAACCTGTACCCTATCCCTTATCAGAACTGTGCTAAGACTTTTGAATACATTGTGGATAGTAGGCACATTTACTCTGTGGTGTGTGTGTGTGGCTTTAATCTTTAATACTCCTCATACATATGCTCAAAATTGGTCTATGGGGTTAGTGAGATGGCTCACTGAGCCTGATGACCTGAATCCCTATCTGTTAGCATTCAGATCTACCCCTTGGGGACCAGGCCAATAAGCAGACATAAAGTCTCCTTTAAGAGAAAATCCCTCCCCCTTCTCTCTCTTTCCCTCTCCCTTCTCTTCTTTCCTCGCTTCCCACGAGGTCTTTCTGCACATCCTCTCTTCTTCTTTTCCCCCTTCTCTTTCTCTTCTCTCCTCAGCCCATGCCCACTTTCTCCCTTTCCTTTCCCCTAATAAATCTTTCCATGTGAGTGCTGCCTGTATGGCGTGCCTTTCCCTGCAGCTCCTACCCGCCATGACCGCCTCCCACCGTGTCTTCATGGCATGTCTCTTTCTCACCCACCATGGGGCCCCTCAGCTCCAACCCACCTGGTGAAAAGAGAACCACTTCCCACAAACTGTCCTCCAGCCATCATATGTTCCTTGGTGTGCATATTCCCTACACACACACACTCATTTTTTTTCTTAAGAAAAAAATAGCTTATGGCCATATTAAAGAGATCACATGTCTGGTCAACGTGTTTGTTGAGAGCCTATCTTAATACACTGATGTTCTTGGGGCTGTTTTTGTGTTTTTCCTGATCCCAAGAGAGTCAGACTTCCTTTCATACTGTTCACAAAGCACAGGCCAAGTAGTCTCCCAGAATCAGCTCACAACTAGGCAGTAGAAATAACTTCTCACAGCATCGATGGGTCACTGGTAATGTACTAGGAAGCTGAAGTCCTGGCAGTTCTCAAGGGCTCAGTGCAGGCCCTGCCGTTGCTTGTTCGGTCACCTCATTGCTGCTCACAGGAGTTTTGAGGGGACCTGTGCCACATACTAACCATTAAATCTTGAAATATTAGAAAACTAGATGTACCGGCCCTTTATATATTGGTTAAAAGTTAGGCAGGCTGAACACATTTTGTTGAACTTGGAGTGAGCTTTACTAGTGCTGATGCCAAGACTAGGGTAGCTATTCTGTTGTCTAAAATATAGAAGACCCTTTTTTTAGCCGGGCGGTGGTGGCTCACACCTTTAGTCCCAGCACTCGGGAGGCAGAGCCAGGTGGATCTCTGAGTTCGAGGCCAGCCTGGTCTACAGAGCGAGATCCAGGACAGGCACCAAAACTAAAAAAAAAACCCTTTTTTATGTGGGGCAATATTTGAATGCATACTAGTGTAGGGGTTACTAAAGAATGCTGGGGGATAGACTCAACTTTTAAAAACTTACCAGGCTGGGAGGAGGACTCAGTAGGTTAAGTGAATTAGGTGCTTCAAGCATCAGGAGCAGAGTTCAGATCTCTAGAACCTACACAATTGCTGGGTTGTGGCAAATGCCAGCTGGGTGTGGCAGCCTGCTAGTAATCGAGCTCTAGGAAGGCAGAGATAGGATCCCCAGAGCAACCTGGCTACTTAGACTAGTCTAATGAGAGAGTTCTGGGTTCATTGGAAGAGACCCTGCCTCAATAAGTTAGAGGATGATTGAGGAAGACTCCTGATGTCAGCCTTGTGCTTCTGTACACACATGCATACACACATGAGGAAACGTCTACATGTGCCCGAGTGTACGTACGGCAAGCATCTACACAACCAAGGGCACTGTATTATTAGTAAAGAGGCTTGCTTGATTTCATAGCTCAGAAGGATACAGAAATGTTCCATTTATACCCATTTCTCTGATTTCTCTAACTTGCCACGTGCCCTTTTCTGTTTTGATATTCTAAATTTGTAATCAAGCCATTTTGTGGACTATGAGCAGCAATGGCACATTGCAAGATGCCCTTGATTGGAAGTCTTTCCATTTCACCTGCCCTTAGTAGTCGTCACCTGGGTACAAGTCCTGTGTGCGGCACCTGGTTTTCATTTATCACGGGAAGTTACTTTATTTATGGCACTTCATGAGCTCAAGGCAGCACTTAAGAGAAAATACCATGGTCACTTCCTAGCTTGGAATCCAAACCCTGTTGGCTCTGGATGATTTACTGTCTGTAAAGTGTGTTATGTGGTTCTTAAACATAAAGCTTTTAAGATGATGCCTAGTGTACAATAGCAAGCATTGGACAGTTACTATCAGCCATTATTCTCAAAAGGCAAGGAGGGCATGAATTATTATTGTCCACATTTGATAGACATAATGCTTAAGCAGCAGTCCTGTTTTGCTTCCATGAGGTTGCCATCTATAAAGGTGTGGGTGGGTACAAGACTGAATCAGCTGGGAAGCGTTTCTTGGGCTCAGGCCTTCCACAACCCCGACTAGTACCTATCAAAGACGTGTGCTCCCATCCATCAGGTGCGTGAGGTCTTGGCTTTGTCCCCCCATGTTTACATAAACATTCCAGAGATGATTTCATATGCTGCCACAGCCACAGTTGAAAGAGGCTGTAAACTGCAGATCTGTATGGGAACAGCTGCAAAGCCACAGACTGCTCACACAGCTCACTGTCTCTTTCCTGACTTGGCCTTCAGCTCTGTGCCCTGTTGCAGATGTACCCACTTTTGTGAGGAAGCAGCAGAGTGGCCCTGCAGAGCTGGTTCCCACCACTAGTTCTGTTGTGAGCTTGGCAATGAGCAGAGTAAAGGAAGGGAAATGCAAAGTGCACCCCTTGCTGTGTGAGCACCTACTTCACTCCATACAGAGAGTTGACATGCTGGCTGCAGAACAGAATGCTTTGCTCCCACAATGACATCCTTCCCCAGGCTGCTTCTGGTGCCAGTCAATTTATTACCATTGTCACATGGGTGACAAATGTAACGCCATGGTTCCACCTAGTTTCTGCATATCAAACCCATGCCACCAATGTACTCAAGGTGCTCAAGGTGCGGGTTTCCAATTTACAGGCACATACAGAATGTGGCATCCTCTTGTTTTCCAGCAGTCTTGCCCCTGAACCCCTTCCAGGATTTGTGCAAAAAACATGGATTCAAATTAAAATGTTATGGGCTGAGCTTTTTCCCTCCTGTCAACAGTGTTGCTTGCTTTTATAGCCTAAAGGTAATTCTACAGAGCAGCCTTTCCTCTAGCAGCGCATACCAGGTAATGCTTGTTGATGAAATAGACTCTCAAGCCCCTGGCCTTGCCGTTGACTTGGAGTTAGCAAATGTACCGTGTCACTGATGGTCATTCAGCACCATGCTTAATTTTACTTCTCCCTTCCCACCTCCTCCAAGATGCATAAACACAATTTTCCAGGGATTATTTGAAGTTCTCATTCTCTCTTGTTCTCTGTATTGCTTGGGATTGAAGGATTCGGGGCCTTGTACATGCCACTAAGCTACACCTCCAGCACTTCCAAGAATGACTGGACAGCAGCATAATAGGATTTATAATAGCTTACCAGCAGTTGAGGAACTGAAAACCCCTGTGGGCCTTGGTGTACCTGTGATGTGTCCAGTGGGAAACTGCTTCCCAGAAAGCCTTGGCTTCACAGACTCCATCCCTACTCCCTGAGGCTGCAGGCTCTGCTTCTCTCCTTCACCCGCCCTTCCCTTTCCTGCACCAACATGGGACCAGCAGCCAACTTAGGAACGACACTTATGTTTGACTAATTTGGTTGCCCTGTTGTCTTAGGATAAAAAGCTAGGAGCTTGCCAGGTGATGGTGGTACACGACTTTAATCCCAGCACTTGAGAGGCAGAGGCAGGTGGATCTCTGTGAGTTCTAGGCCAGCCTAGTCTACAAAGTGAGTTCCAGGACAGCTAGGACTGTTTCACAGAGAAACCCTATCTTGGGAAAAAATAAAAAATAAAAATAAACAAGGTAGGGGAGCTGGAGAGATGGTTCAGCAGTTAGGAGCACTGGCTGCTCTTCCAGAGGACTCAGGTTCAATTCCCAGCACCCACAAGGCAGTTCACAACTCTTAACTCCTGTTCCTGGGGATCTGACACATCACAGAGACATACAGGCAGGATCCCAATACACATAAAAAAAATATTTAAAACAAACAAAAAAGCTGGGAGCTGGGCTGGAGAGATGGCTCAGTGGTTAACAGCACTGGTTGCAGCCGGGCGGTGGTGGCGCACGCCTTTAATCCCAGCACTCGGGAGGCAGAGCCAGGTGGATCTCTGTGAGTTCGAGGCCAGCCTGGGCTACCAAGTGAGTTCCAGGAAAGGCGCAATGCTACATAGAGAGACCCTGTCTCAAAATGTATATAAAAAAAAAAAAAAGCACTGGTTGCTTTTCCAGAGGACCTGGGTTCAGTTCCCAGCATCCACATGGCAGCACACACCCGTCTGTAATTCCAGTTCCAGGGGATCCGACACCCTCACAGACATACATTCTACAATGAATATAAAATACAAATAAAAAAAGTTCTATAAAAAAAAAAAAAAAAAAGGAAGCTGGGAGCTGAGGGAAATGGATGTCTATTATTCTCAAGTTTCACAAAAGCCAAGGGCCAAAACCAAGAGCAGCTTGCTTCAGAACAGTATTGGTTCTGGAGTGTCGAATGAGATGAAGTCATCCAAAGAGGCTTTGTCCTCTCTTGACCTTGACAGTGACCTTGCTCCTGGTTAGGTGTTCAGTCCCTGTCCCTCCTAGATATTCCTAAGCAGTAGGCATGCCCACCTGGACATTCGGAAGGCCTCTCAAATTTAACATGCTTGAAACTAAACCCTTAAAAGGCTGATCTCACCTTGGTTACAGCAATGCCACCCTCCAAATTTCAGGCCAAACACTTGGTCATTGATTGTCTCTATAGCCCAAATCCCATTTATAATCAAATTCTTCTGGTCTCCCTTCAGAATTCCAGCTTTGCTTCTATGGACAAAGGAATAATGGATACAGGGCTCGCTCTCAAACAGCTGGGAAACAGAATCAAGGAAACAGATCAAGGATCTCCAAATACTGGACAAGAGGCGACACAGATCTGTGCTCCAAGGGAAGGGAGCCAGATGAAGTGGGCACACAGCTATGGAGGAAATTGTCATATAACAGCACCAGAATGGAGTACCCAAACAGACCAAAGGTTTTGCTGAGTTTGAGAAACACGGGACTGAAGTTCAGAGAAATCAGGTCATCTGGAATTTACTAGATAAAATGCCAAAGAGGAGTTAATGACCTGGAGAAGGAGCTCCATGTAAAACATTGCATATGGCTGAGTGCCAATCTGTGTGTACACAGGGTGAAACTCCACACAGCCAAAAAGCAACCTCAAAAGAAACAGAGTGCTGAGGAGCAACCTGAAGAGTCCTGAGAACTCTGCTCTGGCTGGAAGTATTGATGTTCTGACTAACCAGAGTAGAGAGACCTTGTGACAGACAGTATTTTCCAAAGATGGCTCAGCACCTCCAATTTCAGATATTCTTCCACATTCTGCTCTCCCACATTGAAGACAATGTTGAATTCCACTCTCTTCTTTCACTGTGGTTTATCGTGGCTCCCACCCACTGAGTGCATAGTGATGCTTTGAGGTTAGAGTGGAAAAGGTTGTGAAACTTCCAGACACCCACAGCTACACCACCTCTCCCTCAGCTGACACCTGTGGCAACATGGCTGATCGCTGAGGATCTTAAAAGAGCTCCTTGGGAGAGCTGGAGGAGGAAATGTCCTCACATGGGATTGACTTTCAAGTAGACTGATGCCGATTCAGCCCATTTCAAGGTGACCTTGGAAGACTGGGTGAGGAGACATCTGAGCCTCATGTGCCTATCACTCATTGATCAGGAAAGAGAAATCACAGAGAGTTAAAGAAATGGGGTCCAGAGCGATGGCTCAAAGGTTAAGAGCACTGACTACCCTGGCAGAGGATCCAGGTTCAGTTCCCAGCACCCATACAATGATTCACAATTGCCTGTAACTCCAGTTCCTGGGAATCCAATGCCCTCTTCTGGTTTCTGTAGCCTCCTGCATTCATGTGGTGCACATAAACTCATGCAGACAAACACACATACAAAGAAATAATTTTTTAAAGGAAACAGATTCACAGATAGTGGTGAAGGACTTGGCTCACTGATCAAGAACTTGGCAGAGGGAAGATTAGAGAAAGTCCGGCACAAAGATGTCTACAGGAGGAGAGGTCTAAATGCATAGTTGCAAAGTGAGGACATCTCTATGGTACCCACTAAAAGCAACTGCTGTGGAACCAAGCAGACAGGAGGACTCAACAGTTAGTGTCTGGTCTCCTGGCCCACTGGCCACAGTGGTGCTAGCTCCACTCAGAAGCACTGACCCAGCAATTGTAGCTGTGCTGTACAACCTGCCAGAAGCTGACATTTGCCCAGCGGTTCCCAGGGTAACATTAGGCTTCCTTTTTTTGTTGTTGTTTTTTGTTTTTTGTTTTCGAAGCAGAGTTTCCCTGTATATCTCAGGCTGTCCTGGAACTTGCTCTATGCTCTGAGTACCAGGCTGACCTTGAACTCAGAGATCCACCTGCCTCTGCCTCTGCCTCTCAAGTGCTGGAATTAAAGGTGTGAGCCATCTAGTCCTGCTGACACTAGAATTCTTTACCCTGGAAAAATAAGTTTATCTGGTCTGAAATGAAAACATATTCCATGCACTTTTTTTAGATCATGGACTTACAGATAAAATGTAAAGTAATGAAAAATTTTGAAAAAAAAAAAAAAAGAAGCTGGGTATGGTGGTACATGCCTTTAATCCCAGCAGATGGATCTCTGTGAGTTCAAGGCCAGCCTGATCTACAAAGTGAGTTCCAAGACAACTAGGGCTGTTACACAGAAACCCTGTCTCAAAAAAACCAAATATAAACAAGAAAAAATAGAAGAGAAAACCTCTGGGCTCTAGGGATAGGCAAAGAGTCGACACCAAAATATGAAGCACAAATGGAAAATGTGATAAATTTAACCTGTAAATGACACCTGGTTTGTGTGTGAAAGACAATCTGCAGGGCTGAGGAGATGGGGGGAGGGTGGTTAAAGTGTTTGCTGTGCAAGCTTAAGGACATGACTTCAGATCTCAACACCCTCATAAAAAGCCAGGTGTGGCAGCATCCACCTGCAATTCCAGCACTGGGGGAGGTGGAGACAGGAGGATCTCAAGGTTTACTGGCCAGTCTAGTCAATCAGTGAGCTCTAGGTTCAGTGAGAGACCCTGTCTTTAAATGAGGAACAGAAAAAGACATCTGGCATCAATTTCTGGCTTCCACATTCATGTGTGTGAATACCAACCCCGCCCCCTCTCTCATACACACACACACACACACACACACACACACA
>CABHPQ010171836.1:0-19025 GCA_902168405.1 Peromyscus aztecus | reverse complement strand
ACACACACACACACACACACACACACACACAAAGCCACAACCTGGCAAAGCACATGTCCAACAAAGAACTAGAACCTAGAGTATACAAAGAACTCTTAAAACCTGACACTAAAAACTGCCCAGCTAAGACAGACATCGTGCTGAGGACAGAAAGCGGTGAGCGCCAGCAGGAGGGATACGTAAATGGAAGTCATAATGAGATAAAATAGCATCAGCACGTGCAGGTGAAGACTTGAGAGTGAGTCAGACATCAAGGGTGGGCACTGAAGTGGTGTGGCCATTCTGAAGAACAGTTTGGCACTTTTTAATAAATCTAATATCCAATTACCAAGTACCAGCAAATGTACTCTTGGGCATTTGTCCCAGAGACATGTTCACGCAAAAACCTGTATACAAATGTTCAGAGGAGCTTTGTTCAGAGTAGTCCCAAACCTGGAAACAGCCCAGGTGTCATTCAGTGGGTGAATTGAGACACACTGGCATGTTTTTACCAACCAATGCTGTTGATGAACACAACTGGATGAATTTTGAGAAAACTTAGACAACCTGAAAAGAGGACACACTCGTATGATTCTATTTAAAAACAGCTCTCTGCTTGCTTTTCTTTTCCCTGTGTTAAGAGAGATGGACCCAGGGCTCTTGCAAGCTCTGCGAGCACTGAGCTATGCCACCAGCCCCCACCAGATGTTTGGGAAATGACATTTTATGACACACCTGTAAGGGAGGGCAAGGAAGTGTGGTTATGAAGCCAACAGGGGGACCATGTGGAGATAGCGATATTGTGTACATTGACCGTGAGTGGACTCATGATAGAATTGGAACCACCTGAGTGGCCTTGGATACTGTACCACGCACACCTTATCCTCATTGCAATTTACTCTAGTTTTGAAAGGCATTGCTATAGGAGGAAAGTGGGTAAAATACACATGGTGCCTGCCCACTGTGAGCTGGGTGTGAATGGTGCCTGGGACAGTTGTGGATTATAGTGGGACACTGTGAGCTGGGTGTGAACAGTGCCTGAGATGGTTGTGGGTTGTAGTGGGACACTGTGAGCTGGGTGTGAATGGTGCCTGGGGTGGTTGTGGGTTGTCGTGAAAATCATCCAGATCCACACCTAGGGACTAAAACAATTATGAGTGGTAGCTGCAGGAGGCCCACGGCTGGGCTGCGCCCTCTACTGTGCGGTCAGCTGCAAGGAGTTTCCTTGGCATTGAGGAGGTCCCTAACCTCAGACTGTCCCACGGGAAGATAAGAATCCTAGCTGTAGCCCCCATCTGCGATGACCCCCAGGAACACCTGTTATGATTTCCCCACAGGGTCATTGTTGAAGGACTGGTCCCTAGATGGTGGTGCTGTTTCTGGAGGTTCTGGAAACGGTGAGAGGTGGAGCCTAGCTGGAGGAAGTAGGCCCCAAGGGACAAGTCTGAGGAGAGGAGCAACTTCTCTGGTCTCCAGACCTCTCTCTCTCTGCTTCCTGGTTACCATGTTGTGACCTGTCCTGTTCCATCAGGCCTTCCTTACCATGACAAAATAAATCTTTCTTCTCATTTGTTTTTAAGTCAGGTGTTTTATCTGAATGACAGAACAAAACAAAAACAGAAAAACGCAGTATTTCTAATTAACTTATTCATCATCACACTTTGGTGACCTCTTCAGACCCAAGCCTAGTCCAGTAAACACCAGGTCCATTCTTCCTATTATTCTGTCCTCAGTGCCTCTTCATGGCTTTCTGTCACCTCACTGAGCACACCAGAAGAGATGCAACCAGAGGAGTGTGTTAGAGGAGGGATATGGTCCGACTCGGCTCTCACAGGACCTCCTTGGTTGCTTGCTCGGAACAGATGGGAAGGGGCAAGTCCAGAAGCAGACATGACAGTCGGGAGGCTCCAGTGGTCCAGGTGAGAGTTCATGGTTATGTGGCTTAAACTGTCCCTCCCAGCGGTGGTTCTCAGGAGTGCTCAGAAGTTGATACAGTAGGTGTCTGCCTCCTTCCTCCAAAAGGCAAGTTGTCTGACGTCAGAGGCTTCAGCTTTTTGGGTACTGCACTGTCATCTACAGTTCCTATAACAGCGCTTGGCATGTAGTAGATACTAAAAAAAGTTAGTAAAAAATAAAGTTTGGGGACTTTATCATTTAAGTGTTCACATTGCCCCTCCCCCACCAAAGAGAGCTACATCCTGCAATACAGGTACATCAAAACGACCACAGAAATACTGTACGTACTGTGACAGTTAATCTTGACTGTCAACTCAGCAGGATCTAGAGCCATCCAGAAGACACACTAGATGGACTGTTTCCTTAACCTGTGAGCCAGAGTAAACCCTTAGTTGCTTTGGTGTTGTTCAGCACTATCCTCCAAGCGAATTACCCATCATCTTCACTGGACTAGCCATGTCTACCAGCAGAAGATCAACCCAGTAGGGATGCTTGAATGTTGACACCCCCTCATAGAAAAAAGGCAGGGAGGGTCCTTGGACCTTCACTTGTGTATCCAGCAACATTTCCTGGGTGATTGTACCCAATCCTGCCCTAGTTGTACAAGGTCCTAGGGTCTCAGGGAGGGGCTGAAGTATATAAGCTGGAGAAGCCTAGGAAAAGAAGGTCTGTCTACATATCCATGGGGGTGGGGAGCCATCATCCATGCTGGGTGCAGACCATCCAGTGAGACTGCTCTCCAGTCATCCTTATCATTCCCACCACAGGCCAAAGAAAAGGTCTGCGAAGACTCCGAGGGCCTCCTCTGTCCTTATCCTACCCTTACCCTGGCCTTCAGTCCCAAACTCAGGGTCAAGTTCTTGCCTGATTCTCTAAGATGGCCTGAGTCTTCTTCCATGTGCTGCCCCTGTTTGGTGGGCAGGACTTGGGGAGAGAAGGACTTATCTGGATTCCCGCTTTGTGGGTAAAGAACTCAGCCTCTGGCTGGCGGTGTAGCTCGGCCGATGGAGTGCTGGCCGAGCATGTGAAGCAGGTTTAGGGGCAGCACCGGCACTCCTGTTTGACGCCTCGTGTGGCGTCTCTCGTTGCTTTGTCTGTGGTACCTGTATTCTGACTTGCTCGTAGATTCAGCACTCATTGTACACTTGTTGAACATGATATACTGGCCACCAGTAAGCGTTAGAGACCAAAGCCGCCTGTGAGGGCAGGCTCACTGGCAACTACAGAGAAGTGAGCCGTCTTCTCTAACACACCACAGAGTCTGGCCAGCTCAGTCAGTAGTGGTTGCCATAGGGAAACCAGTCGCCTGGTAGAGAAGCAGTTATCAGTGATACACACATGTATATGCCACACAATCCGATCCCTGGGGCCCACAAGGTAGAAGGAGAGAACACCCAACCTCTACTCTACCCCATCCTATAAATAAACAAAATGCAATAATTTATTTTTAAGGAACCAGAAACGAAGGGAGGACATTGTGCTAGGAGGCCTAGTGACCTCGAACATAAGGCACAACGTCCAACACACACCCAGACAGGACACGACACGGACGTGAAGGGTGGGTTAGTTCAGTGGTTCTCAACCTGTGGGTCACAACCCCTGTGGGGACCACATATCAGACATCCAGCATATCAGATATTTACATTACGATTCATAACAGTAGCAACATTACAGTTATGGAGTAGCAACAAAAATAATTTTATGGTTGGGGGTCACCACCACATGAGGAACTGTATTAAAGGGTCCCAGCACTAGGAAGGTCGAGAACCACTGGGTTAGTTGAATCCGGGTTTGGCAAGCTATTACCACAGGCCAAATCTGTGATCAATCTCTCTACCTGCTTTGTTTTGTTACTGTTTTGAGATGTTAGTACATGATCCAGGCTGGCCTGGGACTCCTTATCTTTCTGCCTCAGCCGCCCATGTGTAGGATTACAGGTGTGCATTTCCTGCTTTGTAAAGTGAATGGTAGTGGATCACGGTCATGCCCATTTGCTCATACATTGTCAATGGCTGCTTTTCCACCATAACAGTGTGGGGAAATAATAGCTGCCAGGATGTGTTAGTCAGCTCTTCATGGCTGTAACTCAATACCTGAGGCAGGCTACTTAACAAAGAAAGAGGTTTGTTTGTGCTCATAGTCCTGAAGACGTGTCTCAACAGATGGTGAAGGCTTCACCACACCACAGCAGGAATGCATATAGATCTTTCTAGTCAGATTTTTCCTTATAAAGTCAACAAGGTTCATATGGGGCCCCACCCCAGCAGCATAATCACAGCCCTGAAGCCGTCTTTACCCGCTAATACCATGAGCAAAGAGCCCTGGATTAGACCCAGGCTCAAATTTGGAGGAGGACAACTTTGTTCAAACTATAGCTAAGGACCATAGAGATGCAAAGTCTAAAAGATCGATGGCAAACAAAACATAAAAACAGGCGGTGGTGGTGCACGCCTTTAATCCCCGCACTCAGGAGGCAGATGCAGGCAGATCTCTGAGTTCAGAGCCAGCCTGGTCTATAGAGTAAGTTCCAGTACAGGCAGGTGTAGCTAGAGTTTTCCTGCCTGGCCCACAGTCAGGACAAATCTCTGTCACCCGCCAGTCCCACAGCTGCTCAGACCCAACCAAGTAAACACAGAGACTTACATTGTTTAAACTGTTTGGCCTAATGGCTCAGGCTTCTAGCTATCTAGTTCTTACATCTTAAATTAATCCGTTTCTATAAATCTATACCTTGCCACGTGGCTCATGGCTTACCGGCATCTTCACATGCTGCTTGTCATGGCAGCAGCTGGCAGTGTCTCCCTCTGACTCAGCCTTCCACTTCCCAGAATTCTTCTCCTCCTTGTTAGTCCCGCCTATACTTCCTGCCTGGCCACTGGCCAATCAGTGTTTTATTTATTGACCAATCAGAGCAATTTGACATACAGACCATCCCACAGCACTTCCCCTTTTCTTTTCTTTCTTTCTTTTTCTTTTTTCTTTTTTAAAGAGGAAGGTTTTAACTTTTACACACTCCAAAGCCAGCTTGATATATTTGGGAATTTGGGCGTAGCTTCTCTTACTACTTCCTGCTGGAGGGGGGCACTGTATCTTATGGGGACACAAAGAAAATTTTAGGATTATGGAGTAGTCCGTGAGGGTGTATCTCTGAGCCAGTTGCCTTGAAACGGTTCTGGATGTTGGATCATCTGGGCCTTGGTGTCATCGGAGACCTTTCAGGGGGTCTTGGCTGTTCAAACCTGATGTATCTTAATCTGGAACAAATCCATAGCCTCTGACTTTCTGTGGAAACAAAAGCAGAGCCTCCTTTCCAAAGCAACATATCCTTATATACAAATTTTTAAGTCAAGGTACCTTTAAAATATACATTTTGGCATAACTCAACAGCTTTTACAATTAAATGTTTTTCTTCAGTTACGAATATCAAAGAGAACATAATCCAGATTCTCTGTGTGATAGCCATCTTTACATGGCTTATTTTTTTTATATTATCTTGAACCTATTGCTTTAAACTGCAGCATTCTAAGACTGAAACTGTGCTGTGGCTGCTGGCTCCACCCACCCAGAGCAGGATGTTGGGAGTCTTCCTCTACCACTCTACACCTTTTTTTTAAAGCAGAATCTCTCCCTGAACCTGAACCTGAAGTTCAAGTTTTCCAGCTGGGCCAGCAGCCACTTACAGCCAGCCTCCTGTTTCTGTCCCTGACAGCACTTGGTTATAGGAGTGTGTGAGACTTGTTATGTGTATGCCTGACTTGTTATGTGGGATCTGAACTCAGGTCTTCAGAGTCAGGCAACAAGTGCTCTTAACCACTGAGTCATCTTCCTAGTCTCCTATTTGTTTGTTGGCTGGTTGATTTTTTGAGACACAGTCCCTCTGTGCAGCCCTGGCCATCCTGGAACTCATTATATAGACCAGACTGGGCTCAAACTCAGAGAGATCCTCCTGCCTCTGCCTCCAGAGTGCTGAGATTAAAGGCCTGTGCGGCCATGCCCGACGTATTTATTTATTTTTATTTGTATTTTATGGACATTGATGTTTTGCCCTCATGTATATCTGTGTGAGGGTGTCAGATCCTCTGGAACAGGAATTACAGACAGTTGTGAGCTTCCATGTCGGTGCTGGGAATTGAACCCCCAGGTCTTCTGGAAGAACAACCAGTGCTCTTAACCACTGAGCCAACTCTCCAGCCCCTGGCTTTTTTTTTTTTTTTTTTAAAGCAAAGAAAGACCCACAAAAGTAGCAGTGCCAAGGGTTGACAGAAGCCATGATTTAGCCCTGCCTTCCTCAGAGTTTAGGCTTCTAGGGACACAGCCCTTCGGCAGTTTTTCCCAAGCTCTGAGAAGAATGCCTGATGTATGTCCTGTCCCAGTCCTCTGGAGAACTGATTGCAGCTGCATTTAACTTTTGAG
Organism: Peromyscus aztecus; assembly: GCA_902168405.1. Classification (NCBI taxonomy): domain Eukaryota; kingdom Metazoa; phylum Chordata; class Mammalia; order Rodentia; family Cricetidae; genus Peromyscus; species Peromyscus aztecus. Next base: position 12,677 of record CABHPQ010171836.1, on the reverse strand, counting down.
TCAGGATGCAAACTGGAAGATTCCACTGTAAGGAAAGCGGAGGCCTGTGTGGGAAGACATCACCCTGGTGTCCTTTCAATGTGGGCCCATCCAGCATGTGCAGGCAGGGGGCAGAGTGAAGCCCAGCCCACATCAGCTCAGTGTTGCTTCAGGCCCACACAGGTCCGTTTAGGAGCCTGTGGCTCCTTGGGAAGCAGCACACTCCAGAGCAAGCTCTCCAGCAGCAAATGTTGCCTGCAGCTGCCTCTCACATTAGTCTGGCACTGGAGTTCAAAGGGCCCCATCTCGAGAGCCAAGGAGTTCATGTATTTATTAACCAGCTGCGTTCTGTCCTCCAGCACACTGTCCCCGCAGTCCATCACTTCTGCCTCAGCATTTCTTCTTGGGAGGCAAGAAAACATTGCTCTTCCTAAAGTCACAACAGGTGAGTGTCTTCCCAGATAGTATGAGTTCTGAGTGTGCCCCCCCAAAGCTATAGTGCACCCCTAAAACCCAGCTCCTCAGAACACGACTTTATTTGGAAACATGGCCAGAGCATATGACACAGAATTAAGGCCGTGTGGGAATAGAGTGATTCCCCTCAACCAAACCCAGAGGCTGTTGTCTTGATGAAAGGAACAGGCACACACAGCGGGAAGGGGACTGAACCACAGGCTAAGCAATACCCAGTATTAGCAGCAGTTGCAGGAAGCAGGAAGGAGCCTTTGCTAGAGACTTCTGGGGGAGTGTGGCCCCAACAGTTACAGTTTCTGTCTTCTGTCTTCACACAGTGACAGCGCTTCTGATGTCCTGTGTCTCCTGATTTGTGGAACTGAGCTCAGGGAGCCCCAGGAAGTGATTCCTGTCTTCAGAGTAATCCTCTGCACACACTGGGAGCATTCCCAGTCACCTGGCTTCTAGACCCACACCAACTCACGGAGCGTTGTCACACAGGGTAGATTTTATTATCCTTCATTTCACAAATACGAAAATATGAAGCCAAGATCAGAAATCAGGTACCTTTCGTGTCTCCTTGGCTTAGAAGAAAAAACCTAGGAGCAGATATTTTAATAAATCTTTCGCATGAGGGTAAAGAGAGGTGTGCAGAATGAAAGATAACACACCCGAGGGTAAGGTGTGGGGTACTCAGAGAAGAGTGGAGAAAGCAAAGGTACCCAAGTGGGGAGCACCCTTGAGGGAGATCCACCTCAGCCAGCCCCTCTCCTCCTCCTCCCTCCTCCTTCTTTTATACTGATAAGTACCAGAGTTGGTAGCCATCATCTAGTTCTAAAATTTCTCTGGGCCTTGGCTTATCTCACTACCTCTTGACTTTTTTTTTTAAGATAAATTATAAATTATTAGTGTGTATGTGTGTGTATTGTTATGTGTGTTGTGTGTGTATTGTGTATGTGTTGTGTGTGTTATTTGTTGTATGTGTTATGTGTATGTTGTATGTGTATTGTGTGTGTGTTGTGTTATGTGTGTGTTTTGTTGTATGTGTTATGTGTGTGTTGTTATGTGTGTTGTGTGTGTTGCTGTTGTGTGTGTTGTGTGTGTGTTGTTTTGTGTGTGTATTGTTATGTGTGTGTGTGTGTGTGTTATGTGTATGCACACATTTGTATTGCAGTGTGTGCCCATGGAGGCCAGAAGAAGGCATTTGGTATCCCCTATGACTCTCTGCCCGTTCCTCTGAGGGGAGCTCTCTACCTGAACTGAGGACTCACTCATATTTTCTCTGCTAGGCTAGAAACCAGCAAACCCCAGCAATCCTCCTGTTCCCACCCCTCAAGGAGGAACTAGGCTTACAGATCAATATGCCTAGCGTGTTACATGGGGGCCTACTGCACTTTCATGTGAACACAGTTAGTGTGGGTCTCAGGAGCCCACTAGATGACCGTCTGGGTTCTGCCTTGAGACCACAGACCGCATAACCTGCTGTGCTCCAAAAAAGCTGTGAAAGTTGTTTTGGTGACAGCAGGTAGGGGCAGAGAAGGCTGACCTCCCCACAGGAAGTGACTCTTATGTGTTTATAGCAAAATAGTTTGGGATTTGATGTACAAACCAAAGCCTATTTTTGCCCCACGTCTACTACCCTGGGGCTGGTTCAGACTGGCTTGACTTTGGCCCAGCAGGTGGCAGGTGTTCCAGCCTCAGTTGTAGGTCACAATTTGTGAGAACAGCTCAGAGAACCCAATGCCTCCACCTGGGCTGTCTCTGGGCTTGAATGTGAGCAACGTTATATCAATGACAATAGCGATCATCTTATGTACGTTATTGTTTTTAAAGTCATTTTAAGATCCACCTTCTTTTTTAGAATCATATCAAAGCTCAGGGATGTTTTCATGAAAGAGATGGGACTGAGAGCTAGCTTCCCATGAGAAGGCTGGCCGGATGAGGGTGGGCTGTGGAGTGGGGGAGTCGTGTGAAGGATGAAAGGAGCAGGGTGTTCAGGTTCTACCTGAGGGATGGCATGGGCCAGTTCATGGGGTCTCACAAGCTCTGGAGGCAGACAGCTTGACCAAACCGTAACCAGAAGGCCAATACTCATTATAGCGGTCACCACAAAAGCCAGTGAGCGGAGGTTGGGCTGCCATACTCAGAGTAGGTGGTCTGAGAAGCTGTGGGTCAAGTCCTTAAAGAACTGCCTTAGAGCTGGGCAAAGCGCACGCCTTTGATCCCAGCACTGGGAGGCAGAGGCATATGGATCTCTGTGAATTCCAGGCTAGCCTGGTCTATATAGAGAGTTCCAGAACAGCCAGAACTATGTAGAGAGACCCTGTCTCTCTCTCTCTCTCTCTCTCTCTCTCTCTCTCTCTCTCTCTCTCTCACACACACACACACACACACACACACACACACACACACACACACACACACAAAGAACCGCCTCTGTATCTGAGTCATCTCTAGCCATTCTGTTCGCTCGGGTGGCTGCCACGAGTCTGAACTTGTGAAGTCTATGCCTTTCCTGTCACCACCCCATGTACTCTCCCTGCAGTCTCTGGGTGTCTAACTGAGGCTTTTTTTCTTTCTTTTGTTTTGTTTTTGTTTTTGTTTTTTGAGACAGAGTTTCTCTGTGTAGCTCTGGAGCCTTTCCTGGAACTCACTTTGTAGACCAGGCTGGACTCGGACTCACAAAGATTCGCCTGGCTCTGCCTCCCGAGTGCTGGGATTAAAGGTGTGCGCCACCACCGCCGGCCGAGGCTTTCTTGAAATGTAGTCTCATTAGTTTAGGATGGTGTCAGCCTTGTACTCTTCCAGCGGCATCTGGAAGTTAACTTAGAACAAACAGACCACGAGAGAGAGAGAGAGAGAGAGAGAGAGAGAGAGAGAGAGAGAGAGAGAATGTATAGTAACAACAAATGTGTCGATTCTTATTTATATTATAGAGTACAAGTGTGTCTTTATAGTATGGGACGTGAAAGGGCCTATGTGTGCCCCCTGTCCAGTATCAAAATCCTAGCCAAAGCCAGGCATGATGGCACATGCCTATAATGCCAGCATTTATGAAGCAGAGGCAGGGGGCTCCCCCTGAGTTCCAGGCCAGCCTGGTCTACACAACAAGTTCCAGGGCTACACAGTATACCTTTTATTTCACAAGCAAAAGCAAAACCAAACCAACCAAACAAACAAGCTCAGCCCAGCGTTTGCCTTTGTTGACTCTCCCTCTCTTGCCCCTTGCTGTGAGAGAATCCGTCCTGGAGCAGGAAGAGCCTGGACAGAACTGAGTCTGAAGGCATTCTTCCTGCTAGTCACTCACGGAAGTAGCTCAGCTGCCTCCACCCTCTCTGTCCCACAGCCCTGGATCTCTACCCGCTCCTTTTCCTTGGGAGATAGTTTCAGGATTACAAACAAAATCCATGGAAATCAACAGGTCTCCAGAGGGATCTGACCCCCCGCGGCACTTTGACAGGAGCACCCAGGCCCACAGGAGGCGCTCCCTTGGTCTCAGGCAGGTCCGCCATGAGGATGAAGGAAGTGGCCTTTTCTCAGGAAGTGGGTGGACAAGTGACCTGAAATTCAACCTTTCCCTTCTTGGAAGAAACTTATCAAAAAGAAGAAAGCTTTATTTATTTATTTTTTCAATGCAGAAGAGAAAAAACGAGAGTGGATTTACCATCCAAGTAATGTTTATTTGGGGGGGGGGGGTGTTCTCTAAAATTTGACATTGGTTTCTTCCGATCTGAGTGGAAAGTTTTGACTTAAAAAATATTTATTTTATATTTATTTATGTGTGCATGTTTGTTTGTGTCTATGTGTCTGTGTGTGCCTATGGGAGCCAGAAAAGAGCATCAGATCCCCTAGAGCCCCATGACATGGTGCTGGGAACTGAACTTGGGTTCTGTCTTCATTACTCTTTTACTGATGTAACTAAATACCTCGACCAAGGCAACTCACAAAAGAAAGCAATTGACTGGGGGCTTGGCTTGCAGTTGTAGGGGGTTAGAGTTCACGATGGCGGAGCAGGAGCAGAGGAACAGCTCACATCTTGGTCTGCAAGGAGGAGACAAACAATACACTGGGGAAGGCTCCAGCCTTTGGAGACCCCAAAGCCGGACACCAATGACACACCTCCTCCAACAAGGCCACATCATTTAATCCTTCCCAGACAGTTTTACCAACTGGGGACTGAGCATTCGAACATATGAACCTGTGGAGCCATTCTCATTCAAGCCATACAGGCCCTCTGGAAGAACAGAAAACACTCTCGCCTGCTGAGCCGTCTCCCTAGCCACATAACTGATTCAGCAGTTAAAAGCACATACAGCTCATTCAGACTATCAGAGTTGGGTTCCCAGCACCCACATCAAGCGACTCACATTTACGTGTGACCCCAGCTCCTTCTTCTGGCCTCTGTGGGCACTTAGTGCACACAAGTGCACACACACACACACACAATTAAAAATAAAAAAAAATTAAAAATTGAGTATACTCAAATTTTCAACTCAGGCAGATCTCTGAGTTCCAGGCCAGCCTGGTCTACAGAGTGAGTGAGTTGCAGGACAGCCAGGGCTACACAGAGAAACCCTGCCTTGAAAAACAAAAAGAACAAAACAACAACAAAATTTCACTTTTCTCTGTTTTGTTTTGTCTTTTCCTTTTTGTGCTGGGGGTTAAACCCAGGACCCTGAACAAGCCAGACATGCCAGACCCCTTACACTGAGCTACCCCTCAAGCTTCAAATCCTCACTTTTATTATGAGAGTGATGCATGTACCCAATCAGAGTTGTAGTTTGTGATGCTTCATTTTACATGTAGACCTGCTCACATCTGGCCCACTGTGTGACTATATCAGATGTAGGAGCTTTAGGAAGTCTTTAAGGTTAAACGAAGTTCTAAGGGTGTTGTTGAAATCTCACTGAATAAGGGACCCATAAAAAGAGGGGGAGGGGGAGAGGGAGACAAAGAGAGAGAGAATAAAGAGTTTTGTTTTTCTCTTTCTCTGAAGGAAACACAGTCATCTATCCATAAGACAGGACCAACAATCTTGATACCCCGATCTGGGATATTCAGCCAGAACCAGGAGAAAATAGATTTCTGTTGTTTGAGCCACGGTTTATAGTGTGTTGCTGTGGCAGCTGTATGGCAGTGAATACATATCTTTATTATAAAAGTAACTTAGTGACTATGAGTGTTGCTCAGTGGTTAGAGCACTTGCCTAGTATGTGCAAGACCTTGGATTCAATCCCAGAACCATGTGAGGAGTCTGAAATGAATATAATATGGCATTCTCTTCCCAGATACCTTTACACAGTTTCAGACAGTAGCTTTATTAAAAGGCATTTGTGCACATGTAACTATGAGAATGTGTTCTTTTTCTAAGAGAAAAAGAGTCTGCTGGAGAAATCACTTTCTACATAGGTAGACATTACGTTTTTTCACCTAAAAACTATGACAGAATGGCTCAGTGGGTGTGCTGGTTTGAATGAGAATGCCCCCCATAGGCTCAGGGGTTTGAATGCTTGGTCCCCAATTACTGGGGATGTTTGGGAAGGATTCAGGGTTTGGCTTTGAGGTTTCAGAAGCCCATGACAGGCTCAGTCTTTCCCTCTGTCTGCAGATCAGGATGTAAAGCTCTCAGCTACTTCTCCAGCACCATGCCTGTCTGCTTCCCATCATAATGATCATGGACTAACTCTCTGAAACTGTAAGCTGGCTCCCAGTTAAATGATTTCTCTTATAAGAGTTGCCTTGGCCATGGTGTCTTTTCACAGTAATACAACAGTGACTAAGACAGTGGGTGAAGGCCCTTGGCGTGTGAACCTGATGACGTGAGTTTGCTCCCTGGAACCCACATAAAGGTAGATTAAGAGAACTGACTCCATAAGCCACTCTCTGACCTCCCTCACACACAGTGCCATGTGCCTCACAATTAAAAAAAAAAGTGCCAGAAAACCTCTTTTTATGGAGAGCGTTCTTTTTAAAGTTACATTTATTTACTTATTTCAGTGTGTATACTCGCATACATGTGCTTATGTGTAGTGTACATGTAGAGTTCAGAAGACAACTTGTGGGGACTGGTTCTCTCCTCCCACAATGTGGTACCCAGGGATTGAACTCAAGTCATCAGATTTGGCGGCAGGTTTTATGACATCTTCTTCTAATTTCTAACCAGTAGAAACACTTCCTCAGGGTACCTCCTTGTACATTCATCTTTGAACTCCTGGGAGAGCATGTGTGGATCATAAATTCCCAGTGGTGAAAATTACTATTTCGAAGGCTCTGTGAAAGGATATTTGATTTGCCTTTTAATTGAGGTGTATAATATTCCATGGATGAATATTCTGTAACTTATCTATCTACGGTTGAGATTTTAAAACTCTTGGTCAAATCCCTTCCCAAGCAGAGAACTTGGAGCAAGGAGAGATAAACTGAGGCTCTGCTCAGTACACATGCACCCGGCTGTCCTCAGACTCAGAGGTCAGTCCACTTCCGCCTCTGTAGTGCTGGGACCAGTTTTTTTTTTTTTTTTTTAATTTATTTATTTTTTTTTTTTTAGGACAAGACAGTGACAGTGTCTCACAGAAGGGGCCATGCCATGCACCTGCACATTCCCCGTGCACTCTCAGAACCCAGTGTGTGCATATGAGTGAGTCAGGGTAGACCAGAACACAATCCTGTTGGGGCAGAGGCTAACAGGTGCCCTGTCAGGTGAGAGGGAGGGGCATTAGAGCCCTTGTAAGACAGACAGTGCTGCGTCCTTCAAACCCCAAAACAGATGGGGCTTTGGACTTGGTCGGTAAAGTCAGACAGGAAGTCAGCAGACGCAGACACACCAGTGCTGACCTGGACAGCGAGAGTGGAGGGAGGGGCCAGGCGAGCTCAAGAACCCGGGCGTGGGTGGGAGCCGAAAGTGAAGGAACTCCTTAGGAGCCTGTAGGAGCAGAAGAGCGAGCTTGACCCTGCCACTGCAGCTCCCTGCCCCACTTCAGACAGTGAGGACTAACGCAGCCTAGTGGAGGCCCCTGGACAAGGAATGTGCATGGGAACAGGGACAACAGCTCTGAGGGCACCTAGTTCACAGATTCTGAAACCCAGTGTGAGCTGGGGACAGTCACAACAAGCAACTGTTGTAGTAGACAAAAACTGAGTACAACAGTCACTATTTTGGGAAGTTCACAGTCCAGCGCAGCAGCCAGACTCTGTAACTCACATCGACACTTGATGGTACATAGAGCAAAGCTGCTAAGTTGAAACTCTTCCAAAAGATAGAGCTGGGATTGGAGAGACGGCTCAGCAGGTAAAGTAAAGGCACTTGTCTTCCTAGGTTAGTGACCTCAGTTTGGTCCCTGGAGCCCTTGCAAAGGTGGAGAGAATTGACTCCGCAAAGTGGTCATCTCACCACCACATGCACACCATGCTGTGTGCTTCCCCATGAAAAATAATAAATATAACATTAAGAAAAGATAGAACAGTCGTTCCAACGATGCTATGTGTTACATGTTATTTTCTCCACTTTAATTTTGTAAAATTAGTATTGTATGTGTGCATGATTGTGTGTGTGTGTGTGTGTGTGTGTGTGTGTGTGTGTGTGCTTGAATGTGTGTGCGGAGGTCAGAGAACAACCCCATGGAATTCTCCCCCCATATCCACCCACTGAGCCATCTTGCTGGCCCTCCATTTCCAGAGGAAGAATGTGCTGCTCAGAGAGGGTCAGCAGCTTGCTCAGGCACAGGACCGGGAGGCAATCTGTTTTCTCATTCTCTGAAGTTCAGTCTCCTGAGGGCTGTTCCATAAAAACAAACTGCTTTTCTCTGTTCTGAGCTCAGCCACAGGCATTTAGGAAGCAGTCAGCAAACGTTCAGTGAATGATGACTCATTGGAAGTAAATTTAATTCTTAGGCTCTTGTACGTGCACACGTCTAGGATATCTTGATCTCACCGCTTAAGCTCATGGTAGTCTATTTCCTTCATTCCAAACAGAACTTGAAACATGACAGTTTTGTGTTTTCAATCTTGCTTAATTCCTAAACTGCGAACTCCTGAGACAGGGACTTTCCCCTCTGTCTTAGTTAGAGTTTATATGCTGTGAAAAGACACCATGACCACAGCAACTCTTGTAAAGGAAAACATTTCATTTGGTGGCTTGCTTCCATTTTGGAGGGTTAGCCCATTATCATCACAGTGGGGAGCATGGCAGAGTGCAGGCAGACTTGGTGCTGGAGAGGGAGCTGAGAGTTCTTACATCCTAACTCACAGGCCACAGGAAGTGGTCTGAGACACTGGGCGTGGCTTGATCCCACCTCCACAGTGACACACTTCCTCCAACAAGGGCCATACCTATCCTAACAAAGCCACACCTCCTAATAGTGTCACTCCCTGTGGGGACCATTTTCTTTCAAACCACCACACCTACCAACCCCTTAGCCTAATAAACACTAAGCATTCAAACACTGAGAGATAAATAAGTGAGGGTAAACCTGCTGTATAAATTGCTCTTCTCCTTTGTGTGACCAAAGTCCTGACAATAGGCAACTTAAAGAAAGAAGGACTTATATGGGCTCACAGTTCCAAGACGTACAGCCCGTCCTGGTAGGAAAGGCGTGGCCCCGAGAGATCAAGGCAACTAACTGGTCCATTGTGTCCACGGTCGGAAGGCAGAGAAGATGAGTGCTGTGCTCTGCTCACCTTCTCTTTTTCACTCAGGACCCAGCTGGAGGAATGACGCTGGCCACACTCAGATTGTGTCCTCTCTCTCCAGTTAGCGTTTCCCAGGAACAGCCCACGGGAAGATGCATAGGTGTGCTTCTTCCATGGTGATTCTAAATTCCACCAGGTTGCCAATGAAGATTAACCGCTTGGTTGGCTGTGTTGCACCAGATGGTGTGAAGCAGATAGTGTGAAGAGGTGGCTGGGCTGGGCATGGCTGCTTAATTCTCTCCTGCTTTGGTGCATCTGATGCTCTCACAGGGGCTGGGGATATAGCTCAGTTGGTATAGTGCTCCTCTAGCATGTGTGAAGTTCTAGTCTCAGTCCCTAGCACCACATAAACCAGGCGTGGTGGCACACACCTATAGTCCCAGGACTTGGTATATAGAGGCAGGATCAGAAGTTCAAGGCCAGCCTGAGATATCTAAAACCTTGTCTCAAAAAAAAAATTTTTTTTTCTGAATAGCGCAATGAATGAGTAGATTTTGCCTTTATCCTCATTATAGTTTGTTTGTTTGTTTGTCTTTTTATATTTCTTTTATGTGGGTGGGGCTATGTGTGCCATAGCACTCATGTGGCCAGAGGACAGCTTGCAGGATCAGTTCTTTGTTTCTACCATGTGGATTCTGGGACTTGAACTCAGAACATTGGGATTGCAGCAAGCCCCCTTACCTGCTGAGCCATGTCAATGGCCCTTGTTCTAGTTTTAATAACAAAATCCTAACCATTCTGGGTAGTTCCAGTGCCTGGAGAGAATTACTCCTTCCTGGGGACCTCCAAATCCAAGGAATGTCATTATGTCTACCCAGTGCTCATGTCTCCAGAGAACACACATTGCAGTTCCAAGAAGTTACACCATATAAACACAGGCGTAAACACAGACACAAAGGAACGGAAGCAAATGAAACCACTCTAGGGGAGGCCCGAGTCCTCTCAGTGGTCAAGAGCATTTCTAAACAAACACAAAGGGGAATCACACCTGCTCCAGAGCCTGCCAAAAGAATAGAAAGCAAATCCAAGAAAGTCAGACTGGCGCCCAAGGAACCTCGTAGGGCCAAGCAGGAAGCTTGCTGGGGGAGGAGAGGCAAGATTAGCAGGTCGGAGGATGACGCAATTGCATGTCCCATGCCACATACAGCTCAGGTACATATATAATCACCACCCGAGGGCTTTTATTGAGTGATTACTAAGCACACCACACATCAGCTCATCCACTCCCTCAGCAGCCCTGGGAATCTACTAAGATTGGACAGGCCTAGTGTTAACTTATCCTTGTAGACTTGTCAATATAGTCCCTAAACCGAGTGCAGGGTGTGTAGATGTCAGCAGCCAAGTGTCTGCCCAGAATCCCTTCTCTTAAAGCCGAAGTGCTCAGCAGTCAATTAGAAAATGTTCAAGTTTTCTGAGTCATCTCAGGCTTACTGAGAAATCCATATTCTATGTGGATTTTTGAAATCTGCATTAAAAATATTAGTTTTTTTAAAAATGCACTCTGAATTCACACTTGCGATGGATCAACAACGAACACACAAATGCTAAAATAATCCAGGACCTCGGGGTGGCTTAGTCCCCAAATTGCTTTCATTTAATCGCTGCTGCCCTTGGTCCCACACGCAAAGTTCTGGAACCCAGAACTCTTTGGGTCTGAGAAGTCAGTGTTCCTCTGAGCTGTCTTCAACCTTTAAATCCAGGACAGTCCCCAGATGCTTTGAGTTAACTTGACCCTTTGGTATTTTGTGCCATAGCACGTAGCAATGTCTTCCCGCCCAAGGAATGCAGTGGAGAGGCGCCTGCCCTCTGCATTTAAGGCTCAGATACCAGCAGTCAGAGCATCACACAGTGAAATGGAGGTACTGTAAGGCCCTCACAAGGCTTGATGTCTACTTCTTATTAGCAGAAGAAGGAATGCTCTGCAGTCCTTCACCCAGGCAGAAGAGGATTCAGGGATGCGAAGGAGAAGGGGTCTGAACTTGGAAGTGGATCTAAGACCATCCTAATAGCTCGCAGATTCTGAATCCTAGTCTTAAATCTTCCTTCTCCAGCATCAAGACCCAGCACCACCAATCCTGACCTCTGAACTCTGCTGTTGACTACAGGAGAATGCCTCTGCTTGTTCTTGGCAACCCTCCACTACCAAAGGACAAAAATAGAGCAGTGCACCTCTCTCAAGCACTTTGCTTTCACTGATGAGAAACAAACGCCTTCTTGGTTTACTTTCTCTTCCAACATTCAGGAAACCTCTTGACAGAGAGATTGGGAAGGTTTAGTGAAGCACAAAAAGAGTTTAAGTTTTCAAACCTAAACCATTTGACAAGTCCCACGAAGTGATGAGAGCCAAGAGCCTTGTGGTCAAGTCAAAACTTGCACTTTGTATCTCATTCACTAAATGTAGTTCAGCCTTTTTTCAGGTACCTTAGATGCAAACAAAAGAACTACAGCAAGGTAGGTGTGGTAGTTTGAATGTAATTGCCCCCATAAGCTGATAGAGAGCAGCATACTAAGAAGTGTGGCCTTGTTGGAGGAAGTGTGTCACTGTGGAGGCAGGCTTTGAGGTCTCCTATATGTTCAAGCCATGCCCAGTGTCTCAATTTACTTCTCATTGTCTTTGGATTAAGATGTAGAATTCTCAGCTCCTTCAACACCATGTCTGCCTGCATGCTGACATGTCCCATCATGGTGATAATGTACTAAACCTCTGACACTGTAAGCCACCCAAATTAAATGATTTCCATTATAAAAGTTGCTGTGGTCATGGTGTCTCTTCATAGCAACAGAAACTCTAAGATAGAAGTTGGTACCAGGGACTGGGGTGTTGCTGTGATAGGCCTGACCATGCTTTTGTTTGAAGGGACATGGACCTTGGAGATGTGGATTAGAAAAGCAGTTGAATGCTTTAAGTGCTGCTTAATGGGACATGCTAGTAGGAGCATGGAAGACAGTGGTGCTGAGTGTGATTTGATGAACTGTGGGGGCCAGGCTCAAGATGTTTCAGAGGAGAAAAATATAATATGTGGCCTAGAGATTGTTCTTGTGATATTTTGGTGAAGAATGTGGGTGCTTTTTGCCTTTGTCTGAGTCAAGAGTCTGAGGCTAAAGTGAAGGGTTTTATATTAATTCCATTGGCAGAGGAAATCTCAAAACAGCCTAGTATAGATTCTGTCCTGTGGTTATTAGTGGTAACTCTAATGAAGATTTATAATGAAAAGGAGCAAACTAAGAAAGGAAAAATATAAAATGTAAAATTTGAGGAGAAAAGAAGCACCAGGAAGTGGAATGGAGCTAAGTCCTGTGTTCAAGGAGATAAACAGATTAAGAAATGGAATAAAGGGAGTGGTGACCTCAGGGCAAGATCCCACCCAGCTAAGTTTCCAACTTGTGAAAAGGAATTAAAGAAAATCTTAGAGCATGGTGTGGTTGTGCAAGCCTTTAATCCCAGCACTCCAGAGGCAGAGACTGGCAGATCTCTGAGTTTGAGGCCAGCCTGGTCTACAAATCCAGTTTCAGGACAGCCAATCTTAGGCAGTCAAGGAAACCATCAAAACCAGAAA
>CABHPQ010171835.1:4290-47274 GCA_902168405.1 Peromyscus aztecus | reverse complement strand
CTACACACCGCCTGCAGGCATCTCTCACACACTGTAGATCCAGGTGACATTTCTACACACCGCCTGCAGGCATCTCCCACACACTGTAGATCCAGGTGACATTCCCACACACCGCCTGCAGGCATCTCCCACACACTGTAGATCCAGGTGACATTTCTACACACCGCCTGCAGGCATCTCCCCCACACTGTAGATCCAGGTGACATTTCTACACACTGCCTGTAGGCATCTGCAGGGTACTGCATCCCATTACCATCAGCATAGGGGCTGAAAACAACACAGATTAGCATCTCACAACCTGGAACCCAGGATCCAAAGTGAGTCTCATCAAGGAAAAGGTCAAGGCATCCCTAATGGAGGCTCTTGGCAAGAATCAAGTTCATGGCTTTCCATGTTTTAGCAACTGCAGTGTCCCTTGGTTTAAGACCCTTTCAAAGCCAGCAGGCATCTCCCCTTCATGTCTGCTGCCGCTGACACATCCTCGGCTACTCTGACTCAGCCTCACATAGGAGACATAGGAGAGCGCTGGTGATTACACTGTGCCTTACTGGACAATATACAACCATGTTTCCAGTTTAAGACTCTTCATCATCTCTGCACAATCCTGTTTGCTATCAAGGTAACATGTAACATTCATAGGGTTCAGGGATTAAGACAGAGACATCTTTAGAGCCTAGCACACTGCCCCATGCCTTCTCTAAGACTGTGTGTCCACCAACCCCTCTATGTCTCAAGTCCTTTTATTTAGGACTGGCAAATGAATCTATAAGGCTGTTGAGAAATTTGAAGCATACTGAAATCAAAGCTCACAGTGGGGGGGGGAATGTTAACATGCACTTAGCAGAACCAGTGTCTACCTAAACGTGTGCAGTATATTTCTATAAGTGATCATGTTGAGGATTAGAAATCATGTCATTCAGGACACCATAAGCCATGGTCAAATGACCCTCATTCTTTGAAATGATTTCTGTTCAAATATAAAATTTTGACATCTAAAATGTATTGTCAAATTAAATGATGATATTCTCTATGAATCTCAGCAAAGAAACCACACATCTGTGACTCCAAAAGGTGGTGGTTTGAATAGGAATACCTCAGGCTCATATATTTGAATGCTTGGTTAATAGGGAGTGGGGCTCTGAAACAGAAATTAGTAGGTGTGGCCTTGTTGAAGGAAATATGTCACTGGGGGTGGGCTTTGAGGTTTCAAATGCTCCAGTCAGGCCCAGTGTCTCTCTCTTTCTGCTGCCTGCTGATCCAGATGTAGAACTCTCAGCCAGATCTTCAGCACTGTGTCTGCCTGCATGCTGCCATGTTTCCTGCCATGATGATAATGGACTAAACCTCTGAACTGTAAGCCAGCCCCAGTTAAATACTTTCCTTTATAAGAGTTGCTGTGGTCATGGTGCCTCTTCACAGCAATAAGACCCCAACTAAAACAAAAACTGAATTCATGCCTTCCCATGAGATGTTTTTAAAGTCCTGAAATGTCTTCTGAGGATGAGCAGAACCATTGCGAAGGCCATTACAGCAAGTACTTTAGGCGCTGTCCTATACAGAAACAAGTCTGGCTCCTCTCGACTGAGAGCTTAAAACAGGCAGTAACTTCTACCAGCACCACTGAGTTTTTGAATTCTCCCCAACAATTCGGCACTGTGGTTGGTGTAACTCAGTTTCCCACGTGAGGAAACAGAGTCTAAAAGGGAAGTGACATGTCAAGGACACTGTGTGCAAGTGCTAACATTGGGGCTCAGCTCAAAGCCCAGGACATCAAAGCCCAAAGATCCTTACCCTCTCCTGGTTGTCACGTGTGTGCTCTCTGTCAACATTCCCCTGTAAGAGGCAGGGTCACTCTTTACAGCGATGACTCACACTACTTGAACCAGGAGGCCAGGAATCTTGGGAGCCATGTGTTTTATTTTCTAACTCGATTAAATGTCTTACCCGGAATTTCAAGTGTCTACATTACTGTTGGCACACAGAGATTTTACGCATTCAGTTTGGTGTGTTCCAAAAATAGTCTCTACAGACAAAAATAGTTGCTTTTAAGAGCTCTTGGAATGCTTGATGTTTAATTTCACTGAAAACATAATAATGCAATAATGACGAATTTGAAAGTATCAAAAAAATGTAGTCTCTACTTTCATATACACCCTCAAAGGGTTTTTGAATATTTTCTTTATAATTTTTATTACCTTTACTAAGCTGTACTGACACAGACTAATAAGCCTAGCTACTTTATTTATTTCCATAGCCGTATGGTTCATAGAAACTGTTTATATGATATTCTGATCTTTTATATTTCTACATCAAGCTTTTCATGACTGTTGTTTCCATGTGACTTGTTTTGTTGTTATAAAGTGGAACATTTTTAAAAAGCTATCACCTTTTCACTATAATTTTTTTCTTTTAAAATATTTTATTTATTGATATTGGATGTGTGTACATGTGTGCCACAGTGTGTGTGTGTGTATGTGTGTGTGTGTGTGTGTGTGTGTGTGTACGCACCTGTATATACACAACTTGGGAGTTGGTTCTGGGGATTGAACTCTAGCTGTCAGGCTTACAGGGTAAACACTAAGCACTTTTCCCAGCTGAGCCATCTCAGTGGCCTATAACTGCTCTTCTAGGGACATTCTAACATTTCCATTGTCCTCATAAGTCAGCATTCTTATTCTTCCCATGATTTGCTGTCCAATGCTGTTTTCAAGTCCTGCTATCTTTAACTCTTCGACATAATTATGGATCTCATTTGTCAGTAGTTAATTAGTCACATCACTATAATTTTATACTGCCTATTGAATAATTAGTGTTCTATTGTGTCATTTTGTAAACTTTTATATTTTACATACAGTGAAGGCCAGTTGAGAAATTTATATAAAAGGGTATTCCTTGTTTACATATTTATTCTCAAATGTATCTGTTTCATTTATTATTAACTACATAAGTATTTTTTAATTTAATATGAGTTTTAAATATGGGTATTGAATATTGATAGTCTCTAATATATATTTAAATATAGTTTGTTCCTAAATACTCTATTTATGCTATTTCAGTATTAATACAAAGACCCATCTTCTTGCTTGGCTTTTCCATTTCAAAATATAACTCCGAAGCTCATTTTAGCCAACAGTTATTGTTTTTACAAACATTTCAAAAGTAATTTCTTTGGCTTTTCATTAAAATATCCTATAAAGGCGTCTGGAAAGATGACTCAGGAGTAAAGTGCATTTACTGCTCTTCCAGAGGACCCGAGATCTATGCCCAGCACCCATGTCTCCAGCTCCAGGGCCTTGATACCCTAGACTCAAAGGACATCTGCATTAACACATGCACATACCCACAGACATATACACATATGTACACACAATTAAATAAAAAACAAATATTTTAAAGACATGCTATAAAGATTAAAAATTCATTGAAATTAGATATAAATAAAAATAATTAAAAACATGTAAGTTCCCAGATTAACTTCAAAACTGAATTAATCATAGAAATGTACAGTATAGTCGGGAGAACTATATATTTCCCCTTTGGGCTTTAACTAGAGGGAGGCATACATGCCCTTAAATACCAAAAGCATTATTAAGACTTATATGCTATCGCAGAGGTATGTAGACTTACAGGGCCATAGCAGTGATACAAACTTAGTGTTTTTGTTTTATTTTTCTGATAGGGTAGCAAACTTTTGCTTATTAATTAACACATGAAATTACATACAAAGGAAACTTCCTGTCCCAGTACCTCTTTTTTTTTCTTTCCTTTTATTATTTTTTTTTTCTTTAGACAGTATCACATCAAGGTAGTCTGGGCTGGCCTTGAATTTTCCATATTCCTGCGTTGGCCTCCCAGATGCTAGGATTATGGGCATGTGCCACCATGCCTGCCCTGTCCTAATACTTTACATTCTCATGTTTTTAAATTATTTTTTTTCTAGAAAGAATGCCTCTGGGGGTTGATAATAATGAAGCTAAATCTATTCATCTCCTTGGGTGAATACCTGTGTATTCAGCATCCTTCTCAACACATGTGGTGTGGAAGAAGGGGGTGTATTTGGGCTTAAAGGTTTAAGGAGGGATGGAGATGGGATGGAGGGAGGGGGAGAGGAATGAGTAAGGAGTGGTTTAGCACTGAGGATTTATGGAAAAGCCTCATGGAAACCCACTAGTTTAAAAAATAGTTATAAAATGCTTTTTAAAGATTTTATTTTAAATTACGTGTATATATGTGTGTTTGTGTGTGGATACCTGCACTTGAATGCAGGTACCCACAGAAGCCAGGAGAGAGCATTCCATCCCCAGAGCTGGAGTTAGAGTCAGTTGTGAGCCAACTGATGAGTGTTCTGGGAACTGAATTAGCATCCTCTGGAGAGGACCAAGCACTCACAACCATTGAACCATCTCTCCAACTCCACAAAGTGCCTTTTAAAAGAAGTTTGAATGGAGGTACTCTGCATGGGTGGACAATGCAAAAACGTGGCTATTAAATGAAAATCATAGAGTGAGGCATAGGATACCTCCCTATGAGTTATCTGTTAAGGAGACCACAGAGATCCACGCAAACAACACCCACTATTATCATCTCTCTTGGTCGCTCATCATAACTAGGTATTAAGATCCTACTGCTGAAGACACTACACTCTTTGGCTGCAGGAAGCAAAACAACAACAACAACAACACAAAAATCTTAGTGATCGGGAAGGTATCCCCCTGCTGGCTAGCTAGCTTTAATAGCATTAGAAGGTGCTATGAAGGCTGTGTGTGTGTATGTGTGTGTGGGGTGGACACATCAATTGTCTTATCCAGCAGTGGACCCTGCAGCTACAATACTGAGGAGAGCAACACCGTTTCAAGCAAGACAGTGAGAGAAGCGAGCTTGTTTGGGACAGGCATGATGACATTTTGGTTTGGGGTGTGTGAAGTCTGAAGTGCCTAGAAAAATCAGGAGGAGATGTAGAGAAACGCTAGGATTTGTTCCCAGATGAAGGAGTGTAGTGATTCATCTGCTTTTGCTCTTGTCCCCTCCCTGGCTCACTACAGACGATTTCAAAATTGGGCAGGACTCTTGAGAGTGTCACACAGCCCACAGCGCTGGAGTGATGTTTAAGCTTCCAGCCACATAAGACTTTAATCAGAGGCTGGGTTATATTCTACACCGGGGAGAAATCAAGCAGCAAACTTAGTTATCTGAGTCACTGCGAAGTGTTTGCGACACACTATTTGGATTCTAGACGAATATTGTCCAAGAGACCATCAAGTGGAACCAAATGAAATGTCAGGGAGAATGTGTTTGGAGGCATTTTTCTAATCTCAGTAAGAATACAGTGTTTGTTGTGTTCCTTCAAAGCGTAAACTATTTCTATCATTCCAGTTATTCGACCTTTTATGAAAATATTATGAAATATGAAGTATGAAAGCATTTAGCCTCTCACATTTAATATTTTCCAATTTTTTTTTCATAGGCTGCACAAAGGCCATGTGAGCTAGACATGACAGTTTATGCCTGCAATTGCCAGTATTCAGGAGGCAGACACAGGAGAAACACTTCACACTCAAAAGTCAGTCTGGGCTACATCATGGGTTCCTGGCCAACCTGGGCTAAGAATCAGATACTCTGTCTTTTTTAAAAAGTCCAAAACACTCACTCATTCATTCTGAGTTTATTGTTGCAGTTGATAGAGTCAAGATGTAGTAGCTAACAAATATATAAGAGGAATATGTTGGTCCCAGAAGAGACTCCAGGTCTCAGGATCCTTGTGTCTTTATTAGAGATTAGATGGAAATGTTTAGTGTTTTTAAGATTTAGGAAGGGATGGCAGTCTAAAACTTAAAATTCTCTAGGACAACTAACATTAAAGTTTTGTGTGTTTTTAGATCACTTTCCTCTTTTTAAACTAGGTTTTATTTTCAAAATTGTGTGATTATATTCAACAGTTGTACTCACCTTAAGGGCCCTGTTTTTTCAATGGTTTAGAGCCAAATGCCATGTTAGTTATTGTTTTGGCCACTAGGTGGCAAACTTTGCCAAAAAAAATATTGCAGTCATGGCCAAGATTCCCCCCCCCCCATACACACACCCCAACTTTTTTTTTTTTTAAAGAGTCAATGCCTAATCAAAGCATTTAGATTACAGCTGCCACCAAATCTTAAAATACTTCCCAAGAGGTCATATTACCTCTATAACTAAAAAGTAAACTCACAATTTCACAATCATGGATTTTAGATAGACTCTAGTCGAGTATCTTTTACGTTTGAGCCTCCACAGGCCAAGCACAGTTGGAGGTATTGGTAGTTGCTGCATTAACGGCTGACAGGCTCATGCTCAGGCCTCTGCCAGCTCCTCTCATAGTCCATATCTCGTCTGTTTTGAAGTGGCTGTCACTGTTATCTGAATCAAGCGTACCCGGCAAATATTAAAACATTCTTTCCTGCGGAAATTTGAAATCACTACAATTTTATGTTAATTCACTAATGAGACATTATTTAGGCCAACTTATTTTAAAGGACCCTTTAAGATATCTCCCTGTGGTGGTATTGTGTTCCCCAAAATATTGTGCACCCTAATAAACTTATCTGGGGTCAGAGACAGAACAGCCACCAGATACAAAGGCTAGAAAATGGTGGCACTTCACACCTTTAATCCCAGCCTTCTGGAGGTAGAAATCCCTCTGGATCTCTGTGAGTTCAAGGCCACATTGGAAACAGCCAGGCATGGTGACACACATCTTTAATCCCAAGAAGTGAGCCTTTAATCCCAGGGAGTGATGGCAAAAACAGAAAGATATATAAGGCGTGAAGACCAGAAACTAGAAGCATTGGGCTGGTTAAGCTTTTAGCTGGTTAAGCTTCAGGCTTTCGAGCAGCAGTTCAGCTGAGAGCCACTGGGATGAGGACTCAGAGGATTCCACTCGGAGGAAACAGGATCAGCTGAGGAACTGTCGAGGTGAGGAAACTGTGGCTTGTTCTGCTTCTCTGATTTTCCAGCATTCACCCCAATAATTGGCCTCAGGTTTGATTTTATTAAGAATGTTTAAGGTTCCTGCTACATCTCCCTATGAGTTATTGGCCAGGGAGACACAGCACAGGCTTTTATTGCTCTTGGCTGCCCACCGTAACTAGATGTGAAGCCCCTATTGCTGAAGACACCACACACTTTAGTTGCAGGACACAGAGAAATCAATCTCAGACTTACGCAAAAACTCTCCCTACTGGCTAGCTTTCATGGTGCTGACAGATGCTGTGCAGGCTATTGGGGGAGAAAAAGTCCTGAATGGTTACACCCAGCCCTGGACCCTGCATACTACAGCACCAACCTTCCAGGCAAGTTGTGCCCACTGGTGTACTAGCATGATGGCTGGGGGAGGGGGTAACCAACGACTGTTTGATTGAATTTTAGAATGGTTCCATAGGAGGGAATTCATGTCCGGTACTGTAAGGCTGGTCAAAAGTCCATGGCGGGGGGGGCAGTCATAGGCCCCAGTGGATAACTTGCTGGTCTTGTTTCATTAAATGTTCATGCTTTCAAGCTACCTCCTCAATATTTATGTTTAAACACATAGATCTGTGCTTTTTTCAAACACTGGTGAGAAAAGCTTCTTTTTGCAGTGGGCGGTGGGTGATGCAGAGAATCGTGACCCTGTGTTCACCTGTAGATGGGTCAGCTACATCAATCTCCCACCATCCAGGTCTTAGGGAACATCATGAAGGAGGAGGGCAGAAAGATTTTTAAGAGCCAGAGATTTGGGGGGGAGCTGTTGTATCTTTTGGACATGATGGAACCATTGCATGGATGGATTACCAGTGGCTGTGGTTGCCTTCACAGACATGTAGGATATCAAGATCATCAAAATTTCAGCATGGATGGGGGAAGGGAGTCTCAAGATCCTACCCCAGATGAGGAACTATTGGAAGTTGAAGGATATTGAGGGAAGGGAGTCACTGTTCTTTAAGGATGTGGCCCCTAGTTTGCCCATGGTCCGGTGGATGGTCCCACACCTACTGCACACGGTCAGTACTAGTTAGACTCAGGGAGGCAAATAAGAATAAGAATGGAAAAGGAGGAGACAGGCTGATGAGGTTGATGGGTCCTGAGGGAGTTAGAGTTAGGTAGTGGGAGACTGATGAGATCAAAATATATATGTTTGTGAAATTTTCAAAACAATAAAAATATTATTAAGAAATAAATAAAATGGTTCTTTAAGAACGTGTAGCCACCAGGCCCTGGAAGTGAGCCTTCTACCATTTCTCTGCTAAATGGAAACAATACCAGAACACCCTCAAAATTAGTATCTTTTAGCCTGTAGATCAGTGTCTTTGGAGTGCTCAGCAAAAACTTCGGACAACTGCATTGCACTCCTCTGTAAGGCTTAGGGACCATCTTGGAAGAGGCCAGAAAGACTGTAAGAAACAGAGGTTGGGGAAGACTGGAGAAAAATTGTTTTCTGTACATGATAGGACTACTGACTCATGACTGACAGCAGCTGTGGTTGCCTGTACAAGACTTGCACAAGATCAAGCCAGCCAACATCCTAGCATGGAGTAGGAACGAGCTTATGAGCCCCCATCCCTAACTTAGGAACTATGGACATTCATGGCTTCTAGAGTGTGTGAGTGTGTGTGGGGGGGGGAGGGGTTAGTTTTCTTTAAAGATGTGGCTTCTGGTAGGCTGACTATGATTGAGTGGGTGGCCCCATACCCAGGAGTTAACAGGCAGCACAAATTGGACTCAGAGGGTTATAAAAACACAAAACAAAGACACAGAGTTGGAGGGGTCGAGAGGTGGGGGTGGATCTGGGAGGAGCTAGGGGAAGAAATCAGGGGTGAATATGATCAACATGCATTGTTGGAAATCCTCAAGTAATTTAAAATGAACTTTACAGTTGGGGGGGTTGTTTTTTGTTTTTCATTTGTTTGGTTCACATGCAATGGGAACTATATTAGAAAACCACGAAGCATCCTTAATCACACAATGAAAAAAAGGAAGCAGTGACATAGGCTTGTTGTAAGAAAATACGAACTGAAAACCCACAGCAAGGTAGACTCCAAGACTCCAGCTCTCCACAGTGTACTTGAAGTGCAATTTGAGGCCATCTTGGAATAGGGGCTATTGGAATTTCTGGTTTTGTTAAGTGAAGGCTAGGTTAAAATTGGAAGGATTTCATGAAATGGTGCCAAGAATCTGAAAATCCAAAGACTCCAACCATGGTTTGGATCTAAGCATACTATATGCCAATCACGAAGTTGTGTCTGGGGTGGATATAGGAGCCATAGAATGTCAAATGCAATGAGGAGAGATGCTTTCAGAAAATAGTCTTACATTTTTCCATCCTAGAATCAGTGTACATCTGGCCATCCCTCTAGTTGGAAGATTTCCAAAGGGCTAGATGAGTTGGGACCAAACCAGGAGATTCTTCTGCCTGCTACAGAGACAGAGTGAGGGCTGAGCATAGGGCTACAGTAACTTTTGGCATCTTTCAGCCTTGAAAATCTCTATGGATCAAGGCAAGACTTTGTTGCATTAGTATTAGATGGCCTTCCCTGCCTGCCTATGACCATCATCACCTGTTACAATTCCACTGTGCCTTCAGAAAAATCAAAGCACCCTAATACCCCAGCACAAATGCTTCAGTAGTTTAGAACTGGACTGGTCCCTAAATTTACACATGTTAAAGCTTATTCCCCAGTACAAGCTCCCCAGTACAGTTCTCCTTGATGCCGCAGGATGTGGTAGAATCTCCAAGAGTTAAGGCCTAGAGAGATACCCTTAGATTTTTGTGGGTTGTGTTCTCATGGGGCACAGTGGAATCTCACTTCCTTCTTCTTTTCTCTTTTTCTTCTAGGCCATGAGGTGAGTTTTGCTCTTCCATGCATTTCTGCCATGCTGTATTATCTCAGCACAGGGCCAAGAGCTATGAGGCAATAGATCACACTGAGACCTCCAAGACTGTGAGCCCAAACAAACCTTTCACTTTATAATGTGATTACCTCTCAAATAAGTGATACAGGAACAGAAAGTTGATTAATATATAGGTATGCCACTCCACCATTGGGCCAACCTCCTTTCTGAGCAGCTCTTGGGTATCCCCAGCTCTTATCCTTGGCTATCTACTACCAATATATTTCTTTCAAGGCCAATCCTTCATTCAGACAAGTCTACCTGTGCTCCCTTCCTAGGAAACATGGACACTAACAGGCGCCATGGAATGGGAGGCTTAAGGCAATAGAAATACTTTCTCACACTATTCTAAAGGCCAAAGTTAAACATCAAAGAGGCAGCAGAGCCATGCTTTCTCCGAAGGCTCCAGAGAAGGACATATCTCATGCCTTTCCAAGTACCTCATGCCTTTCTAAGTAGCTCTTGGTTTGTCCAGTAGTCTTTAAAGTCCCTGGACTGCAAGTTCAACTAGTCCACTGACTTCCCTCCTCACATGGCCCTCTTCCCTGTACCTGTGCCACCATTTCCTCTTCTGATAAAGGCATCAGTCATACTGGCCTGGATCCACCCTCATATCTTCATCAAGCATGACCTCTTATTAATTTGATTACATCTGCAAAATCCCCTTTCTCCAAAAGGTCACACCCACAGCTTCCTGCTATGAAAAGTAAGGAGCATGCAATTCAACCCATGACACTGTTATGCCTCTTTCTGCTCAATCTACCCCACTCTGTCCTCCAGTACTAGATGCTTCCTTTTTGTGTGGAGCCTCTGTACATCATTAACAGTGCTGACCACTTTGGAGGCAGGAACCACACACATATCTCTGGGCCCATGGGTGAACATCATTTCTTGCAATTTTACTCAAGAATTAAGCTTGGTCCCCAGCATTTTCCCTAGACATGAGTGAGACTGTCTGATGGCAACAATCCCCTCAAGAAGCCCTTCAACTGAGGTTCATGTTGCCAATTCCTTGATAAGAAAGTGTAGAAGAAGGTTGACATAAGCTCGGATCACTGACACATTCTCCAGGGTGTTAGTGGCTTCTGGGGAATAGTAGAGAGTGGGTAGGCTATGAACCATACCTGGCCTGTGGGAGAGAGATTTTTTTTTTGCAACAGAACAAACACATGTCTCATTTGATAGTATGTCTTTTGTGTCATGCTAGGTAAACCCCAGACTACTACATATTATCTATGATCTCATTCACTAATCCTGATGCTTGTTTCAAGCTTTGGCAGAAATGTGGCCCTTTTGCTCCAGAAGGAAACCATTAGGCAGCACTGGAGAGACAGCTAACAACGTGTAAGATTTCAACACTATTCCCTGATGATATCAGAGCAAGGGAGGGGAGAGCATGTGTGTTCCTGAGACAGGCAAAATGTATCTATCAGTAACAAGGCCAGGCTCTCCGCCAGAAGGTTATGTTCCAGGTCTGGATGTCTTAGGTCTTTGGTCTGTCTTAGTACTGGGGAATGGGAATCACTGTAAGCTCACAGTCTTAGGCTCGCAGAACAGGATCCTTCTAAGCTCTGAGCAGGAAGATACTGGCAAGTCTGAAGCTGTGACAATAAGTGTTAGCAACACTCTCTGTGTGGTTGAGACACTCATAAGCACTGGCTGGCCATGTTTATTTAATACACCAGAAGGGACAGATCGAGGAGGCACAGATGCCTATGACTGACTTTCCTACTGAAATTTATTTTTAAATGTGATTTGTGGTAATAAATGTGAACATGAGTTGATGAATAAGCTTGCTTTCATTTTTGTGTGCTGGAAGGAACCTAGCCTAGTCCTTTTTATACATAATGGAAATGGAAAAGATGCCTGATGATGGAAGAGAGCATGCTCAACACACTCAGCACAATGCCTCTGTGCCAGAGTGTAAGATGTGCTTGGCTCTTCCAATAATGGTGTTGAAAGAGCTGCTTCAAGCTACAGATTTTTCAGAGCCCACAACCACATTCTTAATTCTCAGTGTAATTCTTTCAGGATCTTATTCCTCTGTAATTCAGGGAAAAGAAAGCTAGCAAATGAGTAATTGAGAAAACAGATGTTTGTACTGGAGACCAGCTCCTAAAACTCAAGTGCTGATAAGTTTTAGGAACAATAAACAAGACACTAAACACTAAAGGTCACTAAACACATAAAAGTAGCAACATCGCTAATAACGTAAAAGGCTCCAGAGCGCCATGCTCAAGTGCAAACTGTGGTGCAGGAAGTAAAGGTGGTCATCCTCAGAACTGGGGTCCATACTGCTAGGTGGACATCTATCCTGATGTCAGGCCCTCACCAGTTTTTGGTTTCTATGGCCTTCAACATATGAGCCATACATCTATGTGGTTTCCAAAACTCACTAAGCTATCTAAAAGAATGGCATTATGCTTTTAATGTGTACATAAAAAAGGTTTTGATATTTTTTTCAAAGGGGCCAGTAAGATGGCTCAGTAGGTGATGTTGCTTGCTTTGCAAACCTGTGACCAGGGTTCAGGCTCTGGATTCCACATTGAAAGGAAAAAATAGACTCCAGAAGGTTGTCCTCGAACTTCCATGTGCACAATGTGGTACATATGTGCACACGCGCGCGCGCGCGCGCACACACACACACACACACAAATAATTTAATTATTTCCTTTCAAAATGATTAATACTCACACAAAGAATATTTCAAATATTCTACAATAGCAACTTTCAGGGTAGACTCATAGACTACACACCAGTTATGCCGTCTGCTGACTCAGTTACTCCACTCCCAACCAGCAAAGGAAGACATGGGTGTACCTCTGACTCCCCAGAGCATAACTGTAAGAATTCATAGGTAATTCACAGTCTCTTTCCTACTAAACCCATGAGTTTGAGGCACGAGTTAGTCCTCTCTTGACCCCTTGCATGTCAAGTAGCCAAATGGTACAGTGCTGGACGTGTGCCAGGGAGCCAGGCATCTCGCATTGACTGCTCTGCCCTAAGTTCTCTCTCCTGCAATGTGAGAATGATGGGCATTGCTAGCTATAGCCTGTCTTGGTCAAGAGACTTACTTACTTATTTATTCATTCTTTTATTTTTGGTTTTTTGAGACAGAGTGTCTCTACATAGCCCTGGCTGTCCTGGAACTCACCTCATA
Source organism: Peromyscus aztecus (assembly GCA_902168405.1). Lineage (NCBI taxonomy): Eukaryota > Metazoa > Chordata > Mammalia > Rodentia > Cricetidae > Peromyscus > Peromyscus aztecus. Next base: position 34,217 of record CABHPQ010171835.1, on the reverse strand, counting down.
GACCAACCTGACCTTGAACTCATAGCAAGCCTCCTGCCTCTGCCTCCCTAGTATTGGTATTAAAGATATGTGTCACCATGTCTGGCACTGGTCAGGAGTTTTAAATGAGAGAATGCACATAGTGTGTCCTGGCAATGTTAGCGGGATCATAAAATATTCTGGGGGCCGGGCAGTGGTGGCGCACGCCTTTAATCCCAGCACTTGGGAGGCAGAGCCAGGTGAATCTTTGTGAGTTCGAGGCCAGCCTGGGCTACCAAGTGTGTTCCAGGAAAGGTGCAAAGCTACATAGAGACTGTGTTCTGAGACATTTTCTTCATTATCTACCAAAAGGAAAAAAGAAAATGTGGTGATATATTGTATACCCCAATAAAGCTTACCTGAGGATCAGAGGACAGATCCAGCCACTAAATTAGACATAGAGGACAGACGGTGGTGGCACACACCTTTAATTCTATCACTCGGGAGGCAGAGATCCATTTGGATCTCTGTGAGTTCAAGGCCACACTGGAAACAGAGCCAGGCAGTGGTGACAAATGCCTTTAATCCCAGGAAGTAATATGGCAGGACACAGAAAGGTATATAAGGTTGAGGAAACAGTAACTCACTCTCTTGAGGCTGAGGACTTTGTAGAGATAAGCTAGTGGCTGGCTCTGTCCTCTGATCCCCAGGTAAGCTTTATTGGGGTACACAATATACCACCACAAGAAAACATAAAATATATATCATTGTTACGTTCAAAACAAAGCCAAGAAATGCTTTATATGAATACATTTGGGTCACTTTCCTATAAAGTCAGGAAAGGACAACTTGGAAAATAAAGTAACAGTACATTTTATGTGGCTAGGCCTGTGTGTGGGGAAGGGGAGTTGTGTGTTGATCTTGCAAACATGTATTTGTGTAGATATTATCACCACCATGGTTCAAAATTTTTACAAAAGAAAAATACTTCTTGCAGCTTACAAAGAGGTCTCAACTAGGAGAGTCTGGGGAGCTGTAAATCCAGGTATGAATACCCTGCACTATGAATAGTGAATCTGGAATTAAAAAAATAACTGGGAGGAAAGAAACAAGAATACAGTATGGAAGATGGGCTTTTGTTGTACAGCATCTGTGAAACACACAGACAAGGCACATCAAGTTTCTGTTTTGAAGGAACTGCTGTCAATCAACTCATAACTCTGTCACCACGTTTTTATGAGGTGCCACTTAATATACTAGGTAAGTATGAAGGATAAGAAAGGGATGAATGTATGTGGTATCATCCCAAAACAGGGAGAGGAGCCTAGCTGAAGAGATGATTCAAAGACGCACAAGAGAAACAGAGAGAGACAGAGAGCGCTGAATGCAGCATAAACCGTGTGCTCTGGTAACCAAAGACACAGGATGGGATGTTCTTTCTAATTTGACCGTGAGCCATTCCCAGGCAGAGCTCTTCCTGTGCTGAGGCTCTGAAGACCGTGCCCTTTCTCAGACTGGTAATGCCCCTGCACTCATGAGGAATGCTCCTCTCTTCCAATTGTTTTGGAAAGAATTGGCCAATAAACTTGACCATTACATGCACAGCCATTGATACGAACCTACAAGAGCAAAATGTAACTTGTCCCAACCCTGGATTTCCTCCCTATGGTCAGTTCTGGTTCATGCAGAGGGAAGTGATCACTGGGGACTTTAAGTTGGGAGCTCTTTCTCCATCTGGTAAGCCAGTATGAATTTAGGAAGCCTGGCTCTGTGATCTTTAAGATTAATTCTAGCTATAAGCATGTAGGGTGCTTTAAGAAAGACACACTTTGGTTTACTCATCATTAGTAGATGTTGCCAAGAGAAAGCAAATGTTACTGATTTGAAGTTTTCCCTCTTATTGTGACTCTCATTTGTTCTGCTGTTGTCTTTAAGTCTCAAAAAACTGTCATACTGTCCACACATGCTATTGCATGGTTTTATTTCCTAGCAATAGTTCGAATGATGCTTTGGTTAGTAAACTATCATTTTATATTTTCCACAAAGTAAATAATTAATGTTCATTTTTTGGTAATATTATGAAAAAAAATAAAGATGGGGGGGTGGAGGTGACTGCCAGCAACCCACCTAGGAGCTCTGAGGAATCTGAGAGACTCATGGAGACTCCAAAGGGTGATACAGCAGCGGAAACGAGTCTGTAGGACCCACAATAGCTCCAGAACAAGTAAGGGGGAAAAAGCAAGTCTTATGGAAAGATGTTTTTATAATATGGCCTCTGGCTTCTGCTACACCATCAATCCTGGACCCTCACTGAGACTCCTCTTGGATATCCTGCTGTTGTCTTGAGTCATGGGGATGCTGCAGCTACGGTTCTGAAGGTCTGGTCCCTTCACGCACTTCAGCAGGTCATAGATGGGGTAGATGTTGGGGTGGCCAGAGGCCTTGAACCATACCAATGATTCATTGCAATGAACCTTTGCAAGTAAAGCTGTTTGGGCAAAAGGGTACACTGCGTGACCCTGCAGCTTCCAGCGGCACCACAACAAACGGATATGTGATGGAGAGGTGGGAAAGATGGAGGAACAGAATGGTACATGCATAGTGAAACTGGAGGAGCAGGTTATTCCTAGAGGAGTTGGCAAGATATTTTTAATTTAATTTTTAATTTTCTTTTGGGGAGGAGGTTACAAGGGTGGAGGGCAGATATGGAAGGACTGGGAAATAAGTGGGATTGGGGTGCATAGTGTGAAATTCCCCCCCAAAAAATCAATAAAAAATTATGTAAACAAAAAATGTGGACTCACAAAATTAGAAGAAAAGATGGGGCAACAGAGCCACTCTCAGGGAATGATGACTCTATATCCTTCACTGTTCCATCTCAGCCAGCAGGCTACAAGGACAGAAGTTGTTCCTGATGATCTGTGGGGCTGCTGGCACTGATAATGAGGAGATGTGTGGCTCCTTGGAGCTCCCACAGAAACATGTCACTGCTGAATGGGGATATCCATAGGCCCATGTCCGGCCAGCCACCAACATGCAGCTGCTCTGGCTGCAGCCTGTGCTGCTTGCCCTGCTGAGAGATGAAGATTGCAGGCATTGGTTTGGCTACGGGCATCAGTTCAGCCCTGTTATGCCTGGTGAGCCGAGCCACAGGGTGGCCGGCACCAGGGACAGGGTGGTGTGCAGCGAGCAGCCTGGAGCTCCCAAGGAAACATGTCATAACTGAATAGGAACAGTAGCAGGTCCACCAGCCGGGGGTGAGGGGGTGGGGGGGGGGGGAAAGAGCTGCCTGCAGGCTATAAGCACAAAGCCAAGCCCAGAGAGCCTTAGGGTGGCAGACATCAAGGGCAGGGAGATGTGTGGCAGCCAGGAGCTCGCACAGAACCTGTCCCTAGATACCCTGCATGGCTGCAACATCACCCTGACTCTGAGCAACAGCAGAATATCCGAGACAAGTTTCTCAGCAATGGTCCAGTATTTATGGTGCTTCAGAAACCAGAAACCTTGAACCAGCCCAATGATTTGTTGTAATGAATATTTACATACAAGGCTGTCTGGTGAAATATATAGTTTGTGACACACTGAAGTTTCCAATGCCACTATGATGAACGAATTACTTGAGGGAGAGTGGAAAAGAGAAGGGAACGCGTGGCTGAGTAGGGCTCACAGGGTGGTGCATGACAGTCTAAAGCCCTGCACTCTGACTCAGCCCCCAAACATGCTGTCCAGTGCATTGTCGCTCTGGTTCTGAGCACAACAGGATGTCCAAGATAAAGAGTGGTTCATTTTCTAGATTGGACCTCATTGAAAGACCTCTATGGTTGATGGTGCCCCTGGAGGCAACTTTAGTATCCTTGGTCCATTGCCCCAGGCCATGTTGAAGCCTGGGGTTCATGTGGATATCTGTGGTCCTACAGCAGCTGGGGGTTGTGTTGAACTCCCCGGCCTAAGTTATCACTGAAGACTATACAGAAGTCCTTTGTAGTGGGTAACTGTTCCAGCTTTGACCTTGAAGCCCCGCCCCACTGAGGCATCCAGTAACTGGCACACCTACCTAGGGCCTGCCCCTGGGGCATGCCCGGGACAGGAGCCCTTAAGACCCGAGACCCAGACGTGTCGGCCTTCTTGTTTCCTCATGATCCTGGATGCTGGATGGCAGACTGAGTCAGAGTTCTCCAGAGAACCCTGCTGGACTGCACCTCACCTCTTCCAGATCCTGTAACCAACCCCTTTACTGGCTGTATGCTACCCCACAATAAACCTCCTTTTAACTACATGGAGTTACCTTGTTAAATCCCCACATTAGTCCTTGGTCTGGGCCATGGCCAGAGGCCATGCTGGTGACAGTGGGCTGTGTTTCTGCCTGGGGCCATGTTGATGTGAGTGGCCTATATAGCCACCTGAGGTAGTGTTGATATCCGGGTCCATGCTGCCACTGAGGGCCATGTCTGGGTTCATGGTCCTGCTTGGCCCAGGTCTGTGTTGATGAATGTGGTCCATGTTACCACCAAAGGTCATTCAGATCTATCTAAACTGCAGCCTGAAGCCATGTTGATGTCCATGGCCTATGCTGCCACCAAGGGCTATATGATGGTGCCCATGGCCTGTTCAGTGGCAGATAGCCATGTTGAGTTCCGTGGTCTGTACTGCCACCAGAGACCATGCTGAGGTCTGTGTCATGTGCAGACAACAGAGACCATGTGGATGTCCAAAGTCTGTACTTCTGCTGTCTGTAAAGAGCAAGGAAGCTACTTTTGCCATGGTATTGATGATTGCAGACTCACAGTTAAGAACACAGAAGACTTCTATGGCAACTCCTTTCCAGCACCCCACCCCCAAAAAAGTAACAGCCTAGGCAGAAAGCCATTGAAGAGAACTCTTAGAAACTGTGATAAGGATGCTGAAGTGTATCTTCTTCACAATTGATGGCCTCTGGCAGGGGTTTAGGTGGGGAAGGACCCAGTTTTAGTTAAGGGGCTGCCTACTGGGAGTTTGACCATGCTCCAATGAGTACATGGACAACACAAATTGGACTTGCTTTTTTTTTCTTCTTTTTTGGGGGTGGGTCACAAGGGCAGGGGATGGATCTGGGAAGACTGGGAAGTGAGTGTGCTCGAGAGTCATGATCTGAAATTCCCAAATAATCAATAAAAATATTATAAAAATAAAATAAAACAAATCTAAAAAAATAACTGTTTAATAAAATTGAGTACCCAAGCCAAAAAAAAGTTAGTATACAGAAAAGGAAAGTTAAAAAGTATGTTTGTTTGTTTGTTTGTTTGTTTGGTTGGTTTTTGCTGTTGTTTTTTTGGGGGGGTGGGTATAGGCTAAATTCATAACTAATCTCTCATTTAAGGTTGCTTTTTGTTTTATTTTTTTTGTTTTATTTTATTCTTTTGAGATCCTAGGGCACCCTTCTGAGGGAAAGTCATTTTTGAACACTAAAGATAATCTGTGTTCTCATTAAAGATGTTAAGGACTCATATGATACCTGGGATGCAACACCTTCCTCTAGAACAGTAAAGCCTTTGGAAAGAATCAGAAAAAAAAAAAAGATGGGGGACACAGGGAGAATGGGCTGGGCTCACTCTTCGTTCATTTCCTAACTTCAAGGAAGTTTTACATTATTTCAGAAATAGTCACTGCTGATTTAAGATCCTTTAAACAGTTTAATCGCTTTTAAAAAGCAATTCCATTGGGGGGGGGGGGTTACTGTTTGTTTCGGAATGAGGCTATGGGGGATGCAGGGCACACTCTAAAAGCAGTGAATTTTGAAAAACATAGATAGTGATATCAACAGTCCCCGCTGGTGAGCATCATGGTGAATGAAGTGGCAATATTGTGGACTATAATCAGTGAAGGAAGCATGTGAGACTCGGGTGACAAATAACTGCTGCATACGAAAAGGTATGCTGGCTGAGGGACAGGTCCTGTGATCCTCCTATGCTTGCTGTTTTGCAAATAGATTCCTTGTTTTTGTACTAAGGAGATGGATGACATGCTAGAAACTCCTGTCTTCAAATTAATGCTGTTTCTAACTTTACTGAGGCCAATCTAATTTTCTATTTGCTCAACTACACGAGAAACAATCAATCATAATTATCTCTCTAAAAATGCTTCAATAACACGGTTGTAACACTAATCATTCCCCATATTACCATAGATGCCTCTATAAGGGTACATACTTATAGCTAAGAATTAAGAAAATCCACCATACAGGACTTATTTAAATGTAACAAAATCTACTAAAGAATTTATTTTAAAAACAATCGTTACTACTTTGACATTGACTACATTTTTCATGTTGCCAAATATTTTAAGTATCGTGATCATACAAATGTAAATACATTCCTTAAATGATGCTGATAGCTTACCAAGGAAAACTAAAACCATGTTGAAAGTGCATTTTCTATTTGCTTTGTAGAGTGCTACTTTGAACTATTTAACTCTGTGAACTTTGAAAATCCCACATTCAATTTGGCTGGGTACATATCTGTGGTCTAATAAGACTAATTTTAGATCACTGCTATTTTCCCAAGCAGAAATACAGCTCAAGTTTTGAGCTTCTGCCTCAACCCCCGAGTACAGGAATAACCATCTTGTTTTCTAAGAATAAACAAATACAACAATGTAGCTGGAACGACGGTGCAGTTGGCAATGTCCAGCCTTCTTTTCTCAGTAATGTACACATATTACCCGGACTACGTTCAGCGGACCTTCACCAGATGAGCCTCTGGGGAGCATTTCAGATCTCAGGTATAGCTGCATCCTAGGTAAGACCACACCTGGGACAGCGATTAGTCAACTTCAGACATTATAAATGTGAGATATAAAGTCTATAGCTATTCTTAGGATCTGAAATATTCCCCAGGGAACCATCTGTTAAAGGTCCGCTGACAGGAATAGATCACTAAAGCCACAGCATGCATGCTATTGTAGGTGGTGGCACTAATAAGTGAGGCCTCCTTAGAAGACCATGGATGGGCTGCCATTAGAATGAATACTGTGATACCCTGACCTTCTTCCTCCTCCTTTCCATCTGCTTCCTGGCTGCCAAGAGGTGAGCAGTTTTATTCTACTCTGTGCTCCTACCATACTATGTTGCCTCCCCATAGGCTCCAAAGCAATGGGGCCCAGTGACAATGGGCTGAACACTCTGAAACTGTGAGCACAAGCACACTTTCTTCTTTTTAAGTTGACTATTTCGGAAATGTGTTACAGTAATGGAAAACCAATTGAGCATCCACCCAATCAGTGCTTCAACACGTTAATTCCTGGCTGAAAATCATTTGATAAAGTATTTGTGGCTTGCAAGAAGAGATGGCTGGTATGGTTCCTGAGCAAGACACAACACACACACACACACACACACACACACACACACACACACACACACTGCCAAAGTACACTGCTGATGTTTCAGTGTCTCTTAGAAGTCAGCCCCTTGCTTCTCCATCATCTCTGACCTCCCTGACCTCTGACCTCATCATTAAAAAGTAGTAGAGATGAGGCTTAAAACCTCATCTGCTTCTACCATGTGAGTGCTCTCTCTCTCTCTCTCTCTCTCTCTCTCTCTCTCTGTGTGTGTGTGTGTGTGTGTGTGTGTGTGTGTGTGTGTGTGTGTGTTTGTCCTCTTTGAAATACTTACATAGCCAACAAGGCTAATCTTGCTGTAGTAGCCAATGTTAGTGAGTAGAAGTTAGAAAATATCCCTCATGATGGGCAGCCTGCCATCCCCTATGATAGTTTAATACACTTGAATGATTAATAATGTACACCAAGCCTGTATGGTCTACCAATCTTGGAATAGTCTTGTCTCAGGCCATACTTCTCAGGATCTCAGTTTCCTGCCCTGTAAAATGGGGGCCATGTAGTATTAATTTCAAAAGACCACTACGATACATTACCTTTTTCTTTCTGAGTCAGGTTGACCTCAAAATTTGTGATCTTCCTGCTCTGACCTTCTAAGAACTAGGTTCATAGACCCAGACAGACCAATAGATCCAGCTCTTCACTGTAATACTTTGAAATAGCAATGCAATGTTTGTATGAAGCATGGACTTCAAACACGGAAAGCTAGTAATATAATTTTTAAGCAAGATAGTTATATCCCCACTCTCTCCACTCTCCCACTCTCCTCTGCCAAGGATTTTATAATGCACAATATTAAAACAGGCTAATTGACTCCTTCCAAAACAACAGGATATCAAAAAATAACAATGAATCACTTTTTTTTTTTTTTTTTTGGAAAAGCTTATTATGTACAGCCTGAAGCCTGAGAAATGGCAGGTCATGAGTAATGAAGGAAATGTCTTCACTAAGTAGTCACGTAACCTCGTCCTTGAGCAAACAGAGTATTGACTGATACAAGAAAAGAACAAAGACCTTGCAAGAGAGAGAGATGCACAGACATTCTTGGTGCCCATGCTAAGCTTATCTGGTAAAAGTCAGTCTGTAAACAATGATGGGCTGGAGTTTGTGTCAGGGTGCAGATGGGATGTGGGAGAGCAGAAGGGCTTGGGCCACTGAAGCTATTTTTGCTTCCACAATCCAGAAACTCTGCAAGATTTCAATCTGGCTTTGCTCACCATAGAATCTTGCAACAATGTTATTGCCTTGGAAGAGAGATGCTACATCCAACTGAATGTTGGTCTTGGTTGTGGGACATAAACTTCTGTCCCTAAGCATAAGCTCTTATTCTCAGATTCAGGAGACCTGGTTCTTGTCCAGCCTTGATTTTTGGACAAGCTTTGCAACCTAACTCAAATTTCCGACTAAGTCGTACTAAAAGAAGACTCTAAACAGATGCACTGTTCCTTCGTGGGTTAGAGAAAAATTCTTTGGAATGTATGAAGCAGATATAACATGATCAAACAATTTTTATCAAATAGAGTAGAATTCCTTTTTTATTTTGTACAAAACTCACTTCTCAAAATTGATTTCATATCTAGTTGGCTCAATGAGTTCCCTGTTAGCCAGCTGAGCTCTGAGACACACAGCAATCAGACACTTTATTTAGGAGAGAGACAGTGGGAAAGCCTCGAAGAAGGCAAGCACGAGAGTGTCTCAGGATCTAAGTAGGGGCTGAGGAGATGGCAAGGCACAAGTGAGCAAGTTCAAACGCCCCAAAGCTGTAGCAAGAATCTTAACAGGTCTTATTAATAAAATCAAACCTGAGGCCAGTTATTGGGGTGAATGCTGGAAGATCAGAGAAGCAGAACAAGCCACAGCTTCCTCACCTCAACAGTTCCTCAGCTGATCCTGTTTCCTCAGACTGGAAGCTTCTATGTCCTCATCCCAATGGCTCTCAGCTGAACTGCTGCTAGAAGCTAAAAGCTTAACCAGCTTAAAGCTTCTAGTTTCTGGTCCTCACGCCTTATATATCTTTCTGCTTTCTACCTTACTCCCTGGGATTAAAGGCTCACTTTCTGGGATTAAAGGCATGAGTCACCATGCCTGGCTGTTTCCAATGTGGCCTTGAACTCACAGAGAGTCAGAGGGATTTCTGCCTCTGGAATGCTAGGATTAAAGGCGTGTGCTACCACTGCCTATCCTCTATGTTTAATATTGTGGCTGTTCTCTTCTCTGACCCCAGATAAGTTTATTAGCATGCACAATATTTTGGGGAACACAATACCACCACACAAAGCCATGTAAAATCAGATGGATGTGGCAACCCACCTGTAAACCAGTCCCTGGGAGGCAGAGATGGGGAACTCAAAGAACAAGTTGGCTAGCTAGACTCGCTGTAATAATGAACTCTGGATTCAAACACCCTGTCTCAATAAATAAAATGGGGAGTGATAGACACCTCAGGCCTCCACATGCACACATGTTCATGTAAACCTGTGCACGTATGCGCGCGTGTGCACACACACACACACACACACACGTATAAACACATGCATGAATACCATATGTACACATGTATGAAAAAGATTATGACAAAAAGGACTGCATTTAAAAGATTCTCTGGGGCCAGGATCAGCATGGAAAGGAGCTAGCTTCTTGCCAAGCCTCAAGAGCTGAGTTCAGTACATGAGACCCACATGATGGGAGGAGAGACCCAAATCCTTCACGTTGTCCTCTGACCTCCACACATGCTAATGGGATATGCACATGTACACACACACACATGCATACATGGACACAGATAAATCAATGTTTACAATAAGATTCTCTGTGTCAAGTACTTGCTGCACATTCTAGAAGCCATTCTGTGGAAAGAAAACAAAACAGCAGACTAGAGGCAAAGAGGTTTAGGAAAGAAAACACTACAAAGAAGTAATGTGAGTTAGGAATCCTAATCTGAAAAACCAGATTTTGAAATCCTAAGCATCCATGGGACTCTATACCTCTGGCAGCTCAAGGGTTACACAGACTTAACCTCATGCCGCTATATCAAGCTGCCTCCAGAATGTGGGTATAAGAGTTATAGAAAAAGTTAACTTCATGCTTGAACTTCCATTCCCCCAAAGATGTATTATGAATATGCAGGTATTTTAAAAGCCAAAAACCATCTCAAAATCTGAAATACTACAGATCCCAAACATTTTATATAAGGTCTATTTAACTTGAACTTTATTTTGTATATAACTTGTGGCAGTGTTTACCAAGCCAAATATGATTCTTTTTTTTGGGGGGGGGTGTTCATAGTTTCAAACTGCAAACAGGCTGTCCTTGCACTCACTGTGTAGCTCAGGCTGGGCTCAAACTCAAAACAATTCACTCGTTTCACCTTTATGGGATTGTAGGCATGTGCCGCCTCATCCAGCTTAAACTTCATTGCTTCTGGAGAATAAAATGCTCCCATTGTTCTGGGAGCAAAACAGCAACAAAACAAGCCCCTTTATTCTAAACACAGTGAGTGATAGGCTCCTGGATGGAAGGCTTTGCTTATTTTCTGTGCATGGTACTGCACTAGACAGATGAGCTCCCGCTTTATAAACACCTAGAAGTTCCTGCCTTGTTAGAGGAAAAATATAACCTAAAGGAAAAAAAAATGTTGAAAAAAATATCTCTGCAAGAAGATTCTGTCTCTTAAATGGAAAATGGGAATGATTACAGGATTTTTAAAGGATGAAATGAAATTAACATGTTAATAGTGGTTGTGTCTGGTGTCGGAATGAAGCATTTGTTTTCATAGTCCGAATTCATCAGTGACTGTGTTTATAGAGAGAAGCGTCTCTTTTCACGGTGAAGGGAAGGTGTGGATGTTTTAGGGGCAGTGCTAGGAAAAGAAGCAAGAGCGTTGCACATCCTAGGCTCACAGTCCCGGTATCAACCAGCCTCTCTCTGCCCTTCCTCTCTTCCCTCTCTCTCCCCGGCCTTTGGCCATTGTTTCTTTTCTTTTCTTTTTTTTTTTTTTAACATTCCTTTTTGAAGTGGATCTCATTATGTAGCCCAGGCTGGTGTCACCTCACAGCCCTCCAGCCTCAGCCCCCAGATGATAACTACAAGACTTTGCAACCTTGCCTAGTACAGAACGTTGAATGTCAAAACAAAACAAACACAGACCGGCAGTATAACACAGCCCTGTTCCACGTGCTTGTCTGGGTAAGCACTGCAAGGAGTACATGTTCAGCAACTGTTCTCGAATCTTGTCAAGACATCAATGAAGTCTGGACTGAATAAGAATGTACCAAGTAGAATACTCTTTTTTCCCCCACAACAAATTAAGTATACTAAGTGATGTTACATTTGCTCATTCAACAAGCACCGGGTGGATGTTTGTTACTGGCTGGCCTCTGTGTGGACTTGGCACTCCACAGCACTGTGGAGCTGTCATGTCATATCTTACACCAGTGTTGAATATTACACATGTGGATGTAGGCCACGTGGTTTAGCTCCTAGATCATATGTGAAGATCACAGATATAGGAGTTAAGCAAGACAGCACCGAAACCTAAGAATTCTTTCTGAAGTAGAGCTAGCTATGCTTAGGATCAAAATTAAATGGTTTCATCTGTCCAGGAGGCATGCCTAAAACATATGCATATTAATGACGGACAGCCAGCCATCCAGCATTCCTGAGCATGTCAGACTGCACTTCTGAGTCATCTATGCAGCATACAAATTGTTCAAAGGAATTATGCTCAGAGTGGGCTGAAAGCTTAATTTTGAGACAAGTTGAACATTATATCCAATGTACTTTTATTTCAGTATTACTGTTTTTATTTCATCCATGAATGTTCCAGATTTCTTAAAAGATTTTGGTCCTAGTTGAAAACAGCTGGGTTGCTGAGATGGCTCAGAGGATTAAGGTGCTTGCCATTAAGTATGACAGCCTGACTTTGATCCCCAGGACCCAGATAGTGGAAGGACAGAACCAACTCTCACATGGCGCCCTTTGACCTCCACACACATGCTGTAACATCCCTCCATAAGAAATAGATCAGTGTAATAAAAGTTTTAAAGACTTAGTTAAAGCCAATTATCACAAAGCAAAATTTCATAGTGATTTTCAGTATCGGCTCGGTTCATATTGTCCCTGTGATCTGATAACCGTCCCTTCATAATCCATGTAAAGTCTGTGTCTTCCAATGGGTCTCGGGCTTCTTTACACTGCTGGCTCTATGCCCTTTCTTCCCTCTGTACCCCTTGAAGTACGGCTGTAACAGGAAGGTGGCCGTCTGACCTATAGTGTTCCATGTCATTTAGCATTGGCACTCAGTGTGACGTCATTCAGCAGTGATGAGTAGGTTGTTATTTGGATCCAGAGGTTCCATCATATTCTGATACGTGTTCGCCAGGATATCCCACAGGTGTGGTCTTCTCCCACTCAGAGCCCTGCTCTTGTCATGGCAACCTTAGTGCCTACTTACATCACTGCCTAGAGACAATCAATCATTAGGGTTCCAGGGGGGTGCAATGTGTTTCCTGCTTCAGTGTATCAACCAGAATATTTCTATAAAGACACACTTAGTAACAACTCAGCTAACAATGGTTTTCAAGTGAATATTTCAATGCAGTCCAAGATTCTGAGTTGGATTCAGTAGTTAAAAGAGGGAGGAATCCATCCTCTCTAAATCACTTTACTTCTTTTTAAGAAAGTGTATAAAGGGGGTTGGGGATTTAGCTCAGTGGTAGAGCACTTGCCTAGCAAGCACATGGCCTTAGGTTCAGTCCTAGCTCCGGAAAAAAAAAAGTGTATAAAGGCCTTTTAAAAATATATTTAAGTGCTTGAGAGCAAAATCTTCTTTTCACTGAAACTTGAGAACTAGCTATTAAAATCTGATAGAGCAATGATTCTCAACCTTCCTAATGTTGCAACCCTTTAAATACAGTTCCTCATGTGGTGGTGACCCCAACCATAAAATTATTTTGTTGCTATTTCATAACTGTAATTTTGCTACTGTTATGAATTATAATATAAGTATCTGATACACAAGGTATCTAATAGAAGACCCCAAAGGGGTCGTGACCCACAGGTTGAGAACTGCAGTGGTAGCAAAAGCCACAGTCTAGGAATTAGCAATGATAGGTGATTGTGTGAATAACAATGATCTTAAGCATATATTGCTCCATGACACAATGTTACTGCTATTTGGAATGAATATGTGTACATCTACTGATTATAAGTAGGTGTTAGGCTTTGAAATTTGGTTTTTTCTTTGTTTTTACTTAAAAAAATTACAAAGAGATTGTTTTCCATATAGCACATTTTGATTGTGGTTTTCCCTCCCACAATTCCTCCCAGATCCTCTTCTCTACCCACCCACCCCAATCCTTTTTCTTCCTCATTAGAATATAAACAGGCATCTAAAAAATAATAAGATAAAAACACCCTGGAATAGGACAAAAAGACCTTAAAAAAGAGCCAAAGAAAAAGAACAAGAAACACACCCAGACATGAGACACACATATCCACACACACACAGAAAACCCATAAAAACAGAACCCTAATATATAAGCAAAGAATCTGGAAGATAAGTAATAAACAAACAAACAAATTAATCCCACACAAAGCACTGTGAGGCAAAAAACAAAACAAAACAAACAAACAAACAACCCTCCTCCAACACCACTGAATTCATTTCTTGTTGGCCATGTACTACTGGGCATGGGGTCTTCCCTTAAGTGTGGTTTGAATACTCAGTGAGACTCGGTTGGAGAAAACTAGTTTCTCCTTTGCAAGAGGTTATCAGCCAGAGATATTTTGGGGTTGGTTAGGGATGAGCTCTCGTATCTACTTCCTCTCTCAGCACTGAGACCCCACCTGGCTTAGATCTATGCAGGCCCTGTGCACGCTGCCATGATCTCCATGAGTTCACATGTGCATCAGTCCTGCTGTATCTAGAAGGCCTTGCTGCCTTGGTGTCTGCTTCCTCTTTCACAGAGAAGCCTCGAAGGGGAGGGATTTGATAGAGGTGTCCCATTTAGGACCAAGTGTTCTAAGGTCTCTCACTCTTCGCACATTGTTCAGTTGTGGGTCCCTGTATTTGTTCCCAGCTACTGCAGGAGTAGAGCAGAATGCTGTTAGGAGTCATTTATACAGCATCTTTTCTTTCTCAGAACAGTAGTATTTGGTTTTCCGCTATGTCCATGGCCTATCTAGTCCCCAGTTCTTGAAGGCCCAGGCCATGTCAGAGATGAGTTCTATCTCACAGAGGGGGCATTAGATCCAATCAGATATTGGTGGTTCCTCCTACAAGCTTTGTGACAGTATTGTCTTAGTGCATCTTGCATATGGGTCACCATTAAAGACAGAAGAGTTTGTAGCTGGGTTGGTGTTTACTCTTCTCTGGTCGTGTGCAGAGTATCTTCCTGTACCATGCACACTAATCAGTAGAGGGGAAGGCTCTAGGTAGGCACCAGCTTGACTTCTCTGTGTTCAGTGAGTTATACATGTGTTTTCTTTAACAATAAGGCTGTACCGTCAAGTTTGTGGAGAGCAACCAAAAGCCTTGGCCATAGTCTGGGTTGTTTGGGGCCCCTTTGGTCAACAAGTCTATTAGATGTAACCCATGTCCATCACTGGAGCTTTCGTTTGGTGATGAGAGATGTCCACGGGAAAGACAGATGAACTGAAAAAGTGCCATTTGAGGGGTTATATGGGAACCTAATATTGTAGAAGTTTCTTAAAATATATACATATATGAGAGAAATCTAAATTTGAATCACCAAATAACAGACGAGATAAAGCCCAACGAGGCTTTGAAAATTCTTAAGACTTCATGGAAAGGATTGAAGATCTTGGGCAGGAAAGTGTTATGAGGAATCACAGAGCATCCTGGCTTTCCTCTTTCCTGAGCCCATCTCTAACCAGATCAGAGAGGCCAGGCTGGAAAAACTGCTCCATCCCCAAGTTAAGTTCTCATGCCAGCTACTTTGATCATTTCCATGGCAAAATATCTGACGGGATCAACTTTGTAGGGAGAGGTTTATTTTGGCCTACAGCTTAGACAATGCAGTTATCATGGACAGTAAAGCATGGTGGCTTGGGCAACTTGGTCCATGGCATTGGGAGCTTGTGGGAAGGTTTCTTCACATCTTGGCAAATCAGGAAGCAGAGAATAGAACCAGAATTGGAGTAAGACTCTAATCCTCAAAGATCCACCCATAGTGGTATACTACTAGTTGGTCCTATGGACTAAGGTTTTTGTAACCACCCAAAACAGTGTTACTAGGCAGGGACCAAGAGTTCAAATATAGCTGGGAGGTGGTGGCACATGCCTTTAATCACAACACTTGTGAGGCAGAGGCAGGTGGATCTCTGAGTTTGAGGCCAGCCTGGTCTATAGAGCGAGTTCCAGGACAGCCAGAGCTACACAGAGAAACCCTGTCTCAGATTAAAAAAAAAAAAAAAAAGAGTTCAAATATATAAGCCTGTGGGGGACATTTCAAAACCAAATCATAACACATTCTACATCACAAGCAAGATTATATGCACTGTCCTGTCATAGGAGCAATTCAAAGCTCAGCACTACGGGATCCTGGAGGTCACAGAAATAAACAGAGATGATGATAACCAGTAAAAACTTTAGAAGAGTCATGATAGAAGGCAAGACTGTCACAGGGAAGCCAGGGCAGCAACCAATAACTAATAGTTACAGATAAGATGAGCAGCAGTTATAAGGTATTAAATGTTGGAGAAACAGAACAATTAAACACATAATATACAAATTCCTCCAACATCTCTATATTCCACAGGAATGCCTAATTGCCTGTTTAATCTGTAAGTGACAAGCAGAGTCAGGAGACTTTTTTTTTTTAAATCAGGTCTTCTGTATTAACTTACTTCTGTCCTTGACAGTCTTCTCCAGAGCTCTCAGCCTTAAGAGGAACATGGGACAATCTCTAATAATTGTATTTTAAAGGTAGTATTTTGAGGATGACCTTTCTAAGGTCAAATGTCTGCCAACTGCACCTGGAAACTAAACCATCAAGTCATTTGACTTTTCCGTTTTTCACCACTAGCTGAAACTGCTTCTTTCTCTCCCCTTGGAAAACAAGTACTGTTGAAGCATTTTACTTTTCAGGGGGAGGGGGGAGGGGGGAGGATTCTGTGGGTAGAAGTTTTTTTTCCCTATAGAAAATAAATTTCAGACAGATATAGACAGATGGACAAACAAGTGAACAAGCGCATACACAACAAACTGAATGGTGGTAGCACCCCCCCATATGTGTTTCAATGATGGGATGAAGACATTTTAACAGACTCTTTGAAGACTTAGAGAGATGGCGCAGCCAGCAAAGGCCCCTGCCACCAAGTGTGTCAAACCCGAGTTCCATCCCTATGACCCATACGGTGAAACAGAGAACCAAATCCTACAAGTAGGCCTCTGACCTCTACATTGGTGCCTTGGCATGTGTGTACATATATACATGCATATATGAGCATGCAACACACACACACACACACACACACACACACACACACACACACAAATAAATAAATTGATAAACACAGATTTGAAAATCGATGATTTTCTTATTTCAAGCAGATTGAATTAGAGTCTATGATGATCAATATATCAGGAAAAACAAATCATTCATCTGACATAATGAATAGACCATTTGACTGAATTAATTAGTCAAAATGACACATTGTCACACTGTGGGTGGCTAAAAGAGCTTTAGATTTCAGTAAGACAAATTCTTCCAAAGAATTTGCATTTGGTACAGATTAGTCAAACTGAAGTATTTCCATTAAATGGGTAATAACATGTTAGACCACAGTGGCCTGCCTTGGGCCTTAGCCAGCAGAGAGCCGGCATGCACCACTCATTAAAATTTAATTCTACCTCAAACTTTTCGGGTGTCCTGAAAACCATAACATGTGGGATGAGAGGCAGCAGACATGATTCAGTATATGGAAAATGAACACATGCAAAATTGTCTCCAGCATTGAGAGACTATAGGGGGCTGTGCAGAGACAGGTGGTTCCTGAGACAAGGGAAGTTGTAGGCGTGAGCTGGCTTTGGTTCCCTTTCTTGCCCCATCCCCTTCCCTCTTAGATATAGCCATCTGTCCGCTCTGGTGGTCTGAAGACACTAGACACACTTTACCATGATTTCTATCTGAAATTTCCCCCATAGGCTGATGCAATTCCAAGCTAGTGAGACTATTTTTATGGGTTCTGGAAACAATAGGAGGTGTGGCTCCCCCAGAAGGAAATAGGTACAGAAAACATGTCCTCAGATGCTGGATCTTATCTTGAGCTCCTCTCTATCACTGTTTCCTGTCTGGGAAAAGGTAAAAAAAATTTTCTGCCACATATGCCCGCTGCCTCGATGTTCTAAAGCCCATGTACGTGGGCTAAACAGCATGGTTGGAAGTCTCGCGTTACCAACCCTCATGTTCCCTTTATGTTGTGACTGTCAGGCATCTTGGCCACTGCCGCACAAAACTACCAAGAGCTACTCTACATTCACCCTGTAGTCTCTACAATGGCTGCTCCTTCTTCTTGGAAGGTTCTCTTCAAGGTTTGCCTGACTTACTGTTCACATCACACTTTGCTCTGATATCATTCCCTTAGTGAGGACCCTCTTGACTTCCCAACTTAAGGCTGAATGAAATTCATGGCCTCTTAATCTGGTCTCCATTCTCTCACTTTTGAAAACATTGGTAAACTTTAGATATATTGAACAACTGTGACTTATTCATGTTATATAATGCTGATAGTTGTACTTTCCAAATAAAGCATGCACCCAATGGACAAAGGAAATTTTCTTGGGTATTCAAAATAGGGTAACAAGGAAGAGACACTGAACAATGTTTTCCCACCTGCCTGGATGGTAGAGTGTGCTGAGTGAATATCTGTTCAGTGGTTATAGGAAGAAGTGAATCAATATGAAGATTCCATTTGTAGCTCAAGAAGGATCTTGGGGCTACTCTGGCAGCTGGTAGACTTGGGCCTAATCAGTGGACTACATAAATGTATGGACAGCACTTCCTTTCTAATTTGGCTGGCTCTGCACTGTATGCAGCCTCATTACCCAGGAAGAACTCAATAGCTCATACTATTTGTTTATGTTCGCTTTTAATGAACAATTCACGTAGAACTCTGTCTTGAAATTTGGAGAGGTTAAGGAATGGCTGAGTTTCACAAAATAAATTTATTCAAATTACATGTAGGGCTGTGGGAGAGAGGGATAGTTCTAACAAATGGCTCTCTAGCGTTTGCCACCACCACCACCCCCCCAACCCCCCCCCCCCCCCCCAACAAATCCCAACCAACAGTTTAGCATTTGTTATTGATAACTACAGCAGATGTCTGTTTTTTAAAAATGCTTTTTGTAAAAAAAAACAAAAACACATCCAATTTTTAGACCCACTGAGATAGAGACATTCTACAACTCTTGCTACCATCTCTAACCAGTACAAGTGCCCAGAGCTGCAATCACACGAAATGCCCATTAAGAAAAAAATTAGCATTTATTTTCGTTATACTTAAAACAGAAGGGGCTAACGATCTATGGAAGAGTTCTCTCTCGACAAGACAGTGCTAGTCACAAGGACATACCCAAGACCTCAGATATGAGTTTTAGATTAACAAACAAGAACTATAGAATGACAGTGAGTGGGGACCCCAGAGGCACCTATGCTCACAGCCCAGCTCTATGGGCACCAAGAATTGATCTAAGAAGCCTTGAAGAGATAACTCAGTGTATAAGAGCATTTGCTATGCAAGTATGTGGATCTGAGTTCAAATCCCCAGCATTTAAACAAAACGAGAAGCTAAGCATGGCTGTAGATGCCTACAAGCCCAGTATTACAGGGTAAGAACAGGTTAATCTTAGGAGCTTGCTGGCCAGCTAGCCTAGCCAAAATAGCAACAAGAGAACTTGTTTCAAGGCAATAAGGTGGAGAGCAATAGAATAAGGCACTCAATGATCTCTAACATCTACATGTATGTCCATGAATGTACATCTGCACCCTCACATCCATGGACCACACACACCATCACCATCACCACCACCACCACCACCACCACCACCACCACCACCAAGAACTGATATAAATAAGAAAAAATAAGAAGACATACTTGGTTCTAACATCAGACTAAAGCCTAAAACACGGGCTACTCTTAAATATTTGTATAGCCTTGGGACTGGGCAGCAGAGGCTTAAGATGCAGAGGAAATTTACAGGCACCTGGACAGGGTTTTATTGTTTCTTCAGTGTTGGATTCACCAAGCAGTACAAATCAGATACTTCACAAAATTCCAAGCGTTAGAAAAAGTTATCTTAGAAAAGCACATGTTAGTCCACATACAACCATAAAGGAGTTTGGTGAGCATCGTTTTGATTTCTTAAGACCTTTCCAATCACTTCTAATTCAAAACAATCATTTGTGTCACAATGAATTAAGAGAAAAGGTTGTGACTTAGCTTTGCCCTCCTTTTTATTAAAGTAGTTTTGTGCTCACTTAAAATTCTTTGCAAATCCTCAGATTGGTCCCAGAAATGCCTGATTCTCAGGGGGCCTTTGAGCTCTGAACTTGCTGGAACTGGGCCAGAACACAAGCAAAATGTCTGGCCTCCCTGTAGCCCTGCAGAGCAGTTATAAAAATCTGGAATAAACCAGGCTCTCTGACTTAGATGAATGTGATGTGCTTCAAAAATTGTCAAAGTCAGATCCTGGACGAAGCCGTCCAGTTTGTAGGCTGCTTCTGAAATAAATTCATTGCCTTCATTCAGAGCCACAGCTATCTTGGGAGAGAACACTAGATGTCACTGTTCCCATGAAATGCCACATTGCAAATCTATGTGTGGGCATGGAGGCACACTTGGTACCTTTTGCCCCAACTGTCTACAGTTTTAACAGTGTAGAGTTAGCACTTCACAATAAGGCCCAAGGAATTTTAGCTAGTTCTTCTATAAAAACTAAATCCATTTAGGCAAGACACAGTACTGTGATTTTGATCATTAGTATGAAATTCTACCTTACTCTCAATCCAATCAATCAGATTATCCTCAGAGTGGATGAGACACAGGGAACATCAAGCCACAATACATAATGCCAGTTGTTGCCACACTGAAACTCTTTTCGTTACACCATTAAAAGTTACTGTTCCATGTTCCCAAATGTGTTCCCATCTCACCCACTTCCCTGAACTCTCATCATGATTGACAGCTGTATAGTTGCAGGCTAACCCAGATGGATGGTAGGTAGTGGGTGTTCTTAACTAGGATTTTTCTGTGTTCGACAACTGTTACATGTTCTTTCTATCAGCCCTGCACAAGGTAATACATGGGTG
Source organism: Peromyscus aztecus (assembly GCA_902168405.1). Taxonomy (NCBI): domain Eukaryota; kingdom Metazoa; phylum Chordata; class Mammalia; order Rodentia; family Cricetidae; genus Peromyscus; species Peromyscus aztecus. The sequence goes on along the minus strand of CABHPQ010171835.1, from coordinate 13,557 downwards.
ATGAAGTAGAGGGCTTTTGATTTTAATCCAGTCCAAGCAGAATCACTTGCTTCAAGTACACTCTAGGGTGTTCTGGAAGTATTGCGTGGGTACCTTTCAGCAGAAGGTGGATTGCATCCTGTGGAATAATCAAAATACCTAAGCTACATAAATAATAATACAAGGAAGAGCAAACAACACGACCATTACCGTGTATAAAAAAACAAGTAAAAACTCAGGACTCCTCTGTGCTTATGTATATTACAAGGAGTGGAAGAAACATTCTCTGACACTCGTTTCCATTCCCGGAGTTCATTACGCTGTGCGGTTTCCATTCTAAAGTTTTCAAAGCTAAAAGACCTAGCAAGATGAGTATTTTTTTAAAGGGCACTTCATAGACACTTTTTATCTAAAAAAATGAAAATTTTAGTTGAACTTTATGCCTATGCACTTAAAAAGGGATTCATTTCCACACAACATAAGTTCACAGAAGAAACATATTTCATGAAAGGTATATATTTCAGAGTTAGAATTTGCAAAGTAAACCAACCTTGTTATGAATCACTTCTATGTATTCATGGGCATCTACCTTTGAAGCAGTGAATCATGTGACATGATGAGGGTAAGTTTATGCATTCCATGTATAAACTTATATACTCCATGGGTAAGAATTCTATTTTTATCACCGAAGCAGCGTTGGGAATAGGTTCCACCTAATGGAGTGGGCCTTCAGTCAAATCAGATGTTGGTTGGTTAGTCCCACCAGCTTTGTGCCACCATTGCCCTAGGATATGCTGCAGGCAGGACAGCATTGCAGATGTTTGTGGCTGGGCTTATGGCTGTGTTGGTGTTTACATTTCTCCTTTGGTATTATGTAAAATACCTGCTTGTACTGAAGATACTAGCAGGTAGCGGTGAAGACCCTAGTAGGCACCAGATCAAGTTCTCCAAGTTCATTGAGTTGTGCCGGCGCTGTCTTCTGCTTTGCCCTCAGTGTGTGGAGAGCAACCTATAGTCTTGGCAACAGCCTGGCAACAGTTGTTTAGGGATTTCCATAGGACCCCTTTGGCCAACAACTCAATCAGATGTAACCAACCCCAGTATTAGAAGTTTCATTGGGTGACATTATTTGGAGATTTCATTTAGATCCCCTTCATATAAATGTATATATATTACATATATATACAAACCTACTGTATTAGGTTTCCATACTACCCCTCAATGATTTTTAATTTTAGATGACTCTCCCCATATTCCCTCTCATCCCCCTCCTTCCTCCCTCTCCTACTTGATCTTCCTGTTCTAGTAACCCCATCCATCCACAACTTCTATTTCCCCTTCCTAGGGGGTTTATACATTTATATATAGGGGGTTTATACATTTATACAATGTTTATACATTGGGCCTGCGCGGGTCTTCACCAGATGGGGTCTTAGGGCTGAAAGGAGAAGCAGCCACATGCCTTCATTCCTAACTCAGAAACCATCTTTAATATGCAAATGAAAAAATTAGTTTTCCACTAGGGAAAGTCTCACTGGGGAAAGAAACTACCGGAGAAAGAAACTACCCTATTTACAGTTGTTCTCTCCTTTTACCATACAAGTCATTTGCTTCTATATTGTGGCTTCCAGTTTAGTGTTTTGATGGGATTCCTGAGTGTGCAAACAAGTGGGTCTCTGCATCAATATCTGTTCTTGGGCTCTTTTCCTTCTGTTTGTTTGGTCCTATTCTGATGTATTAGTTTCTGTTTTATCTTATGATTTTTTATCTTATTATTATCCCCTGGAAGCCTGTTTCTTTTCTAATGAGAGACAGAAAGGGGGTGGATCCAGATGGGAGGGGAGGAGGGGATGAACTGGGAGGTGTAGAGGGAGGAGAATCATAATCAGAATATATTATGTGAGATCTAAAAACGCTACTTTCAATAAAAAGGAAAACAAGATACATTTTTCTTAATATACATGTAAAGGAATACTTTTTTTTAAAGGAAGGAACATTTATAGACACCCTGAGGAAATTATAGGACTCTGTCTTGTTTTTAAACAGAGAGCTATTTATTTTTGTCTTGTGTGTATGGGTGTTTTGTTTGCATCTATGCACTTGTAGCACTTGTGTGCAGCGCCCAGAGCAGCCAGAAGGGGACTCCGGAGTTCCTGGACACGAGATTACAGATGGTTGTGAGGCACTATGTGGGTCCTGGAAACCACACCTGGATCCTCTGTAAGCGGATCTTAACTGCTGAGCCATCTCCCTAGCACAGGAACTAATCTTTTATTCTATTATACTTTATGTTTAATACATAGATTTTTATGGCTTTTTGTACTTACTACTAAGAAAATTTCCCCACAAAATGCATTTTGTTTAAGTTCAGAAAAAGGCAGAAAAACATGCCAATTTCATGGTAAGGAAACCATGCACTTGCTATGTAAATCTAGTACATAACTTACTATCTCTAAAGCAAGCATCAAATCTTCAGTGTCCAGATTGTTACATACGCAACTTGGCTAGAGATGACCTACAGGACATGAACTTCAGTCATGTAGGCCAAAAACCCATTCTTCTCATCCAAGGGGTCATCCTGCTTCAATATTAGAAGTTCTTTCGGCTCCTCTTTCCTTTTTAAATTCGTTTTTAAAATTTTTACAGTTTATTATGTGTGCATGATACACTACTATCATATTATCCCCTCAATCACCCTTACTTTCTCTTATGACCCTCCCACACCAGCTGATCCTCTTTTCTTTCCAACCCCTCCCCCCTTTCATGACTTTTTTTTTTTGCTGTTGCTGGTCTTGTGAAAGTGGTCACAGCTGCTGCGTGTTCCTGACAGCCATGCCCATGGCACATCCAGGAGACAGCATTTTATAACACTCTTACCCATCCTCCAGCTCTTCTAATCCCAACCCCTCTCCCAAACCATGCTCTAAGGCTCCTACACAAACTTGTGCAGTTCCGGCTTCTCTTCATTGTATTTTGGTTGTATAACCGAGGAATAACTACTTCCCTTTCCAAGACAGTCCCAGGAGTCACTGTGTGCTGCCCAGTGGCATCCCCACAGGTGTCTCTGAGGGTTCTCACAAGTCCATTCTGATATACAGGCTAGAGGGGTCTTGGCTAGGAGTCCCATAAAGGAGAATTATGTTACATCTTGTCAGTAAACTATAAAATTTCTCTTATAACAATGAAGTTAAAGTATGTCTCCAAGATATCTAACCTCCCAAAATAATCTGTATCATATTATATTGAAAAGCAGACGTTAGAAAAGGAATTTTACAAAGTTCTCTTATCTTTATAGTCAGGTTTTTGCATACACAAATAACATAAAAAGAATGAATTTTTTAATACGTCTCTCAAAACTATTTTTAATTAATTAAATTTATTCCCTTATTTAACATCCCAACGACAGTTTCTCCTCTCCCCTCTCCTAAGAATGAACTCTTAAGAGTAAAATGCTCACCAAGCAGGACAGGCTGGCTAGCTAGAGCCCCAGAAATCTTTGTCACTGATTTCCTAGTGCTGGTATTACAAACACATGCCACCATGCCCGGCTTTAAAACAAAACAAATCAACCAACCAAACAACAAAAAAACACAAAACAAAATAAAGAAAAAACATGGGTTCTGTGGATCAGACTCTGGTCCTCAGGATTTCACAATAAGCACTTTTTTTTTTTTCTGAGCTATCCAGAACTGTAGCATAATTTTTAATTATTTAATAAATCAGACAGTGTACAGAAACACACCAATTACAGTATTAAGTAAATGGCATGTGCTGGCTGGCTACTACGTAACTGAGCACTTAGCATTTTGTACTTTTTATTTCATTAAAAGTTCAGGGCCCCAAGAGGAAGTTCATCCTAACAACTCCATCTCACAGAAAGCAAACTGTGGTGTGGGAATGTCAGTCAACTTCTGCGCAATCCCTTTCCTAGCTCATCATTGAAACTGACCAGCTTTGCGTTGGTTCTCTTAGATATGACATTAAGTTTTCAGGAAGTGTCCTAAAAGATACGTTTATGTGCAAAGACTAACTCCCTGCTAAGTATCCCATAGCAACTCAACTCACAAAGGTGTCGCTGAACATCTAGTATGTATTGCTGAAAATATGTCAACAATACTCAAAACATTTCTACAAGAGGGGAATTCTATTTAAGTACTTCTGCTTGTAGGATAGTTTACATTATAGAATGAAGTGTGGAAAATTATTGAAAAAATAGTACTTTCAAAGTCCAGAAAAATGAACACGGCTTTTAGACTTTATGAAACAAATCAGTATCAACCTTTCACAGAGCAAAGGAAAGGTCACCTAACTGAGTCCAGAAAGCAATCACCCGGCCTTTCTTTCATCCCACAGGTACCATTTATAGTTATGTACAACTGTATTCCACATTCTCCTCAAAATCAAAGGCAGGAGAAATCACTCACTTCCTCTTCAACCCAGGAGCAAACCAAGGTCAAAGAGACTTAAAACTCCTTTTACTGAACTGGGTCTCTCCTACTCCAAGTGTCCACCACCTGTTATAGCCCTACTGAGGAGTCAGCCTGAAGGGGTCCCTCTGTATCAGCCCAACTGCAAGGCTTTCTGCCATAGTGGCAACAATGGTAAAAGTGAATGAACTTCAGTTTTTGTTGTTGTTTGTTTTTGTTTTGTTTCAGAATCTCACTGTGTAGGTCAGCTGGCCACAAACTCAGATCATCCTGCCTTGGTCTCCCGAACGCTGAGGTTGCAGATGTGAAGCCATCATTCCCCCCTCCAGGGATACATTTTAAGTTTTGAACACATTTTTTGGTGCTAGTTGCATGAGGCTGAGGTGATTATCTGCAGAGGTGGTCCCTCCATTCCTTTTTTTTTGGCTACATGCTTTCCCACAAATCTACAGGAGATAACTTGAACACATTTCACTCATATCCATAGCTACTACTGACTCAGGCAGAGGCTCCACCTTCCTAGCTGTTCAGGACCCAGGTCTTCTGATTTTCAATCCGGTGGTTGTAAATTTGACAGTATGGGGAGGGGATTGTGGGCACTTATTTTCTTTGCTTCCATTTTTTTTTAAACGATTTATTTTTATTTTATCTGTATTGGTGTTTTGCCTGCATGTGTATCTGTGTGAAGGTGTCAGAACTTCTGGAGCTTACAGACGGTTGTGAGCAGCCATGTGGGTGCTGGGAATTGAACCCAGGTCCTCTGAAAGAACAGCTAGTGCTCTTACCTGCTGAGTCATCTCTCCAGCCCCATCAGTTTTATTTTTAACTTTGATAAGAGAACTTAAAAATAAAATTCAATAGGCATCTGATATATGGTATAGTTGCCCTCATAGATTTGTGAAGGGAGAGAAGACCATGGGATAAATGATTTCAGAGTAATTTATTATCTAAATAGAGAACAAAATTAGATTCCTCTCTCATAGCACAAAAAATAAGCAAATAATTCAGAAGGCTTTACAAGTAAATATAGAAGAATGTTTTTATGGCTTTCTATTATTAGGGAAAGTTTTCTTGCAAGATGAGAAATGGAAAAAATATTAGAAGAAAATGATTGAAGTAGACAACATTACAATTTAGAACAAAGGGAGTGGATACATGAATCGTAAGCTGACAGTGTATGTTTGCAACATAGACAAGGGTTACTGTAAACCAAATAACACAAAATCTACAAAAAGCTATGAGGACAAGGTAGAAACACAGAAGAGGGGTTAGCCAAACAAAACACTGAAAGTCCGGCTGGGGAGAAGGCTCAGTCAGTAGGGTGTTTGCTGCATAATCATTAGCACCTAAATGGACCTGTCCCAGCATCCACATGATAAAACCTCCACAGTAGCACACATCTGAGACCCCAGTGGTGGGAGCCAGGGGTGGAGACCGATGAATCCCTGACACTCACTGACCGGACAACCTAGCTGAGTCAAGTGAGACCAGGTTTAGTGAGAGAACCTGCTTCAACAAAGTAGAGAGCAATCCAAGAAGACTCTCTATGTTGATGTCTGCCCTCCGTGGGCAGAGGCATACTGCACACATGCACACACCCACATGAACATGTATAAATACTAGTGCAACACTGACATCTCCAAGGCTGTTCGGCAAGGGCACAAGGGACTAAGAACACATATGCTGCTGTCTGGAATGCACGTAAATCCACTTGTCTGGACGAAGATGAGACATACTCAGGGGAGAAATTAATGAAGTTACTTATAAATCTTGAGGCCTAAATAACAGCATATTGATCTTACTCTATTTGATACTAACAACAAATCGGAGAAAGTTATTGATTATGATGAATTCTCAAACAGGGAAAGTGTGTATAATGAGTGGAACAACCAAGCCTACATGCAGCAGCAGAACCAACACATGACCTGAGATTTTCTCTAATACTGAAGTCTAGATTTCTAATTACATATGACTCTTGTTACTGCCTCTGCAGATTTACCCCTGCCAATTCCTAAGGTCTATGGGGAAAACATCTTCACTTTTGTTCAAAGCAACTATACAAAGAGTGGCATGAAGGTTCCAGTCTCAGTCAGTAGACATGAGATTGATTGCCATGATGGAAGCATTATAAGGGCCAGCACATGCAAATACACACACACACACACACACACACACACACACACACACACACACCATAAACAAATCATTGTCCTACTCAAAGGAACAAGAGGTTCAAAGTAGAAAGTCTGAGCATGCTGTATATAAATATACAAATAGCTAATACTCAGTTCTTTTTAACGAAGGAAAGTATAACTACTTCAAAGGCAGCAGACATGGCATGTTTACAGCTTCAAATGTTCTCCTTCATTGTCTGTGCAGTAAGCTCAAAATTGTTCCAAATGTAGGTATGAGCTGATGAAACCACTGAGCTGATAAATAGCAAACAAACCATCTGGAAAAGCACATGCTTACTTTGATTTCCTGCTATAAAATTTCAAAACAGGCAGAATTAAGAAAAGACTTTTCTAGAAAATTGAACAACCACTTGTATGTTAAGACAGAAAGCCCCCAAAGAAACACACCCATCAACCTAAGAACATCTTTACTCCTTCATGAAGTTGGTCTTGTCATTAAACTGTTTCATGCTCAGGGCATACAACTATGACAAATTAAACCACATTTTTGTGCCTGTAAGAAAGAGTGATTTGCAAGGCAGCTCTTCCTAGACATGGGAATAAAATGCACATTTCCATTTTCCTTCAGGTAAGGTCAAGCCCAGGCCCACAGAAGGGATTGAGTCCTGTGGCATGTCACGTGGGCCAACAGCTAATCTGGAACACATTCGATTAGCTTGGCATTGCATACTTTAGTTACACTGAATGTGCACATTTTCCAGTTGAGATACAATGATTTCACAGTCATCCAAAGAAACAGTAGTTACACACCATGAATTCTACTGGGAACTCAATACAACCCTGGGTTCTGACATGAATGTTTATTTGACAAGTTGAGAATTCTTTAGAATTACTTTGAGCTTGGGCTCGTTCTCTCAAAACACAGTATCATCAATTGTATGGTGAAAAGGGCCAAGGAAAAAACACCCTGCCCCTGACTGGACCCAAGACTTGGGCCAAGGAAAAACACCCTGACCTTGACTTGACCCCAGGATCAGGGCTTGAAATCCCAATCTCTGAGCTTGCCCCAGAGTCGGGCTGCAGAATCCCACCAATCCCTGAGGTCCTGAGCACAAAATCCCATCAGTCCCTGAGCATGAAATCCCACCAAACCCTGAACTTCTCCAAAAATCAGGCTACAAAAATCCACCAATCCCAAGCCACCCTGGAAAGCTCCCCCTTCCCCCAAGAAACTCTATATAAGCTCTGTACCCTGTCCATTGGCTGCTGCTTCTCACCCTAGAGGCTGCCACCCTCCTTGTTTCTTCCTAATAAATCTCTTGAGTGAGGTTTGTTGTCCAGTGTGACACTTTTGCTGGATTGGAGCGCAGCTGTAACAATTTTTGCTGGAGCCAGAGTGGAGCAGAACTGTAACAGTTACCCGGGGAAACTTTCTCCTAGAGAGTAGAGCTGTTACACTCTGGGGTAGGGAGTGTGGGACCTGATAGAGCTGTAACACGTCTTAGAGCTTAGAGCTTAGCTTAGAGCTGTAACAACTTTGATGGGGAAACCTTCCCCTGCCAGAGCAGAGTTGTTAACACTTGCATTGGGAAACCTTTCCCTGGAGCAGAGCTGTGAACGGCTATGCTTATGGTGACTTTGTGGTATTCCTTGGCTCCTGATTCCATCCGAGCTGCAATGCTTACACCTATGACTTAGACTGTGTCTCTTAAATGGTAAGAGTTGCTTTTCCAGGAGCTGAGGCAACCAGGAATGTCCTTTCAGGCTTTCTTCATGCTGGGCTCCAGTCTATGAAAATTTACCAAATGGAGTGTCCAAACAATAAATGAGTGGCAGCAACAGAGCCATGAGACCTGTCTTAAGATGGCCCCTTTGAAGGTCTCCATAACACAGGCATTTTCTTTCCTGAGACACAGAATTTATGTTAAGCTGCTTTACAGTGTTTCTCACTAGAAAGATGCACCTCCTATTTACATCATTTTTAAATTCATGGCTTTAAAAAGAATCTTGGGGTTTCAGAAAAGTAGCACACACAACAAATATACATCAACTGTACTATGTAACATCTAACATCAAAACTATTCATTTGATCTCTTCTCTTGCCTGTACAATAAGTTTTTACATAATAATGGTCCTTTCTTAATTTGTAAGCTAATTTTAGTTAACAGATAAAATCTGTACATATTTATAATATGTGGCATAATGTACTTAATAATAACATTCTCTGTTTTGCATGTGTATGTATGTGATACATTTGTGTTTGTATGTGTGTGGGCACTCATGTGTGCCCAGGTAAGCATGTATGTACATGAAGAGGCCTGAGGTTGATATTGGGAGTCTCTGTATTCAGTGCTCTGTTCCTTATTCACTGAACCCAAAGCTCATCAATACAGGCTTCTCTAGCTAGCCAGCTTCTTCCTGGGTCCCCTTTCTCTGATCTTTTGGATGCTGGCAGTACAGGTGGGCTGCAATACTCCCCTGGCTTTTACTTGAGTTCTGGGAATCTAAACTCCAGTCTTCAATCTAGTGTAGCAAGCACATTATCCACTGAACCACCTTTCCAATCCCAATAATAATTTTCTTACATAACAAATGAAGCTCAAGTTCCCACTGTTCTATAAACCTGATCTGTTATTGTTCACTATAATGAGCACAGTAAAGATATTGTAAAGAAAGAATGAAAGAGAGAGAGAGAGAGAGAGAGAGAGAGAGACAGAAAGAAAGAA
>CABHPQ010171834.1:28297-42228 GCA_902168405.1 Peromyscus aztecus | reverse complement strand
TGTGTGTGTGTGTGTGTGTGTGTGTGTGTGTGTGTGTGTGTGTGTGTGTAAAGATGGTTATTCTTACACATATGTCTTTTCCTACTTCCTGATTAATTTTTTCTGCATTACATTTGAGTCCACTTTCCCCGCATTGCTATATACCTTATATACAGTAGGATCGCACACCCAGGAAGCTGGCATTGTGCCACATTATTTCACGCTGAGTGCTGCAATAGCCCTCTCCCAGGATGTGGTATCTGTGATGTGCTGCTGTGTGTGTACACTGGAAATACAGGTTGTGAGTGAAGTTAAGGTCAGCCATCAGTGATGTTAAAATAGATACATGGCCCTTATCTACACTATTCTAGTTTAACTTTGATGGCTATCAGTATCCACATTGACAAAATCTAGGCCTACTCATTGGCATGCCTACAGTGGATTATCTTATATATATGTGATATAGGAATTCCCGTCTTAATTGCAGGTAGGACCATTTTCTAGGCAAGGGACCCTGGGCTGTATTAAATAGACAAAGCAAGTTGAGCTCTAGTAGGCATTCATAGCTCTCAGCTTTTGGATTATGGATGTGTTGTGAGCAGCTGCTTCAAGCTCTGGCTACTGTGACCTCTCTGCCATGATGGACTGCACCTTGAACGGTGGGCCAAAATAAACCATTTCTCTCATCAATTATGTTTTGGTCAGGATATTTTATCACAGCCACAGGAAAAGAAAGTAAGATGTCAACCAAAGGCCCCTAGAAGTAGAGGAGGAGTCAGAGAAGGGAGCCATGATAGTGCTGTGAGAAGGACTGTGCTCTGTGGGTGTAACTTTGAAGGTGGGGAGGAGGTGTCCAGAGCCAGTGAACATGGGTAGTCAGTAAGTCATGGGGAAGACAGCGGTGGGACTGTCCTGCCAGAGTTGCCAGCTAGGAAGCATCCTCCTAAGTGAGGGCTTGCTCTTGGCTCCATGAGATTCTAGTTGGGTTTGAGATACATGGAGCTATAAGATAAGAAATCTGTGTTGTTCCCACCCGTACATTTTGTAGTTTGTCACAGGACAGTGAACTAATAGACGCTGTACACCGTGTTGACCCATGTGTGGGTTCACGTCATCATAACTACAGTTAAAATGTAAGTTGTTTCCATCACAGACATCCTCTTGTGGTGCTCTGTTTGGAATCACCTCAGTAGCCCCACCTTCCTGTGTCCTAGGAGGGGGAGGCTAATCTCTTGCCTTTGTTTTTTTGTTTTGTTTTGTTTTGTTTCATTTTTGTTGTTTTTTAGGTGTGTTCCTGTACCTTCTGCCTGGCAGGCCTTTCCCTGGTGTAGCTTACCAGCTCTCCATTTGCCTCTGGTTGCTACTATCAGTTTGACCTTCCTATAGAGTCTCTGAATATACCTTGTGCCTTTATTATATTATGCTCACTATGAGGCATGGATCCTATGATGTTTGCATGAGATTATTGTTTAATCTCTGTCCCCCCGAGTGCCAGAGAGAGCAGGAATCTTTTCTATTCAATCAATCTAATCTATTTTCTAATCAGTCTATTCAGTTGAATCCTCAGTTTTATGTCACCATGCACACAGCAAGTGCCAATAGAGCTTTCTTAGATGAATAAATGAACAAATGAATGATAGTATTCAAGATGTCCAAATCTAACTGCCCTTGGTTTTTCAAAGTCACACGCGCGCACACACACACACACACACACACACACACACACACACGCACACACGCACGCACATGCCTATGGAGGACAGAAGAGGGCATCAGATCCTCTGAAAGTGGAGTTAAAGGTAGTTTGTGAACTGTCCTACCTGGGTGCTGGGAACCAAACTCCAGTTTTCTGAAAGAGTAGCAAGTACCCTTAACTGCTGAGCCAGCTCTCCAGCCCCTGCACCTGCCTTTCTAAGTGGCAGAGAAATAAGAATTTTATGTGGCTGTGCATGCATTCAGTCAAGAAACTTTTTAAAAAATCTTCAGTGTGTTTCCAGGCAAACCTGGTTCTGATTTGTGCTGGGTAGTTGGTTACACTTCTATAAATTCCAAGTGGGTAGCTTAACCTGGCTGAGTCCACATTGCGTGGGAAACCGTTTTGCTTTTGTTTTTCACGCTGTAGCTTTTCTTTCCCCTCCAGAAGTAATTTGCCCGATTCATTCAGATGAAAACAAACCTCAATAACTATTATTCCCCAGAGATGGGCTCTCCTTTGCCAAATGTAAGTATCTCAAGAAGGAATTGCTGAAGTAAACTTAGTTACCTTTTGGCCAAATGCTTCTTCGAATTATTTAACCAAAGATAGCAGGCTGCACCTAGGGGAAGCCCAACATCTGGATGAAGAATGAAGTATCCAGATGTTTTCAAGTATCTAGATGTTTCAAACCATCTGGATCTTTCAGCTATTGACAAATGATCCAGCTGCTTTGCAGAAGATGGTACACCTCGTCAAAGGGAAAAGTGGGACCCTTAGAAAACACGACGGCATCCTATACACTGCATGGGGTCTGTGTCTTTCCCCGAAGCCACAGTTCTGTGGGAGGAAATGGAAACAGCTTCCTGTTGTGTGAAGCTGTCATCTGGCTGTGAGTGCCAGACTGCGGAGGATGTTAGCTTATTGTCTCATTTACCATCTCAGTCTACATGGTCTGTAGCTTTTGTTCTATTTATAATGTATTCACACCTTCACTGCTAGCTTTACAGATGGGCTCCAAGACAGCTGCTGCTCATGCTCTGAAACTGCAAAGCACTGAACTTTTTTGTGTTGAAGTGTAGAAAAAGTTGAGGAGGCACAAATCCCATTGTAAATAGGAATTCCTGAGCTTTGGTAGTTGGATATTTCTGAAACAAGAATTTTAGACAGGATTACCTCAAGCCTCCATTATTGTTCAGCTGTAACTAGATTCAAGGTTGCATTTAAAAAATTAAATGAACACTGGAGTAGAACATAATTGGAGGGATTATTGGGGCTAGAAATGAAACCCACATCATAGAGTCCTTGTCCAATGGTTGTTGGTATGCAGAATTGAATTTGAAGTCCTTAAACAGATGTGCTAATAGCGAACACAGATGTGAGGCTGGGATTTACCCTTTACTTGCTAATGCTGTCATTTTCTTAGGTGGTGCACACAATAATCCATGGGGAACTAAGTGACAGTGAGCCACATGATAGAGTAGTTAAGAGTGATTGAGAAGGAGTGAGAGGTATGCCTCAGCCTCAGCCTCAGCTTCAGGGCACACGTGTACACACACACACAGGACCCAGAGAGGCCCCTCCCTTAACTCTGTGTCTGTTTCCTTCTACGAAGCACAGTTACCAAAATAGAGGCATTTGGAGCTTCCTGAGAGCTGGACCATGAGGCATGTGAGTCTGGTTACCTTTAGTGACATCAGCTCTTTCCTAGGGAATAGATGCAAATGAGTTTCATTTGTGCATGTTTGTTATACAGCTCCTAAGTGACAGACCCACAGAGACAGGTTGTAGGTCGAACGTTAAGTCAAATTAGTGCACGAAGACATCAGCTTAAGCGGACAAGTCCCAATGTCTTTTGCGTGAACATTTGGTTCCAAATTGTCCAAAAAAGCCAAATGGTTTCAATTTCATTGTATATAAATGGGATGGTTGTGTATTTACTCTCCACTTGCCCTGCCAGTGGGCAGGGCTGGTGGGGGAAGGCAAGGACTGACAGCATGCAATAATCCATCTGGATTCTGTTATATGCTGATTAAATAGTTTATTCTATTGTTTTTAACAACATCTTCCATTCCTTCTGTGTGTTAGCCAGCACTGAGGGGGAGTGGCATTTTGACTTTGACTCCTTTTGAAACACATTTATAAAACTATTTTATTAAAGGAGCAGTCTATACTAACAATGGCTAGTATTTATTGGCCAGGACCTGTGCCATATGCTTCCACACACACCCCCCTTTTAAAACTTCACAGCCACCCGGTGACCTAGAGATGATGAACCTCATTTGACAGCAGAGAAAGTAGCGATTCAAAGAGTTTAAGCACAGCCAGTGAACATCAGAGGAAGGATTAAAACCCAGGTGGGTCTCAATAAATGCTTCCTCCTGGCTGTCTCTGCCTATAGTGATGGCTTCGCTGTTACAAGGGTAAGTTAGTTCATGGTCAGAGGAGAACAGGATTTTTCTGAGATGGGACAGGCTGGAATTATTTTAGGCCCTGCAGTGCAGAGTCCAGTGCAACTGCTGATGTTGTTCATTACGATTTCAGAAGCTATCGTGGGTCACGTGTAAGTGTATGTTGCCATAAGAGAGCTTTATTTATGGATCTTGAGGTTTGAGTTTCATATATCACTACATGTGATCCTTGTTTGGATTCTCGCTCAACCATTTGAAGATAGAAAACCCATTCTTAGCTGACAAGCCACACAGAATGTGGCAGTGGGTTGAGTCTGGGTGGAAGTTACAGTTTGATGATATCTCTTGTAGAAAAGTCATAGGAAAATATATGACCATGATGCCTGAGGACTTAAGGTGCTACTCCAGAAAGTCTGCTCAGGAGCCTCCTGGGCCTGTCCATATCTGGTGGACCAGGGAAGCTGCGTGGGGGTGGAGTGGGGTGGGGGGGTAGTGTGTGTGTCTTGAAGCTTAGAGCATGGACTGTTTCTTTTCGTGAATATGTCTTTTTAATAGCTGCTTTATGTGCAATGAAAAAAGTGACAGGAGTGGCTGGGGAGGTATCCAAACAGTTCCATGGGTTCAGCTTGGGCTTGTCTTTCATTCACGCAGTCCTTCATGCTTTCACTAACTTACGCAATCCATTATTGCTGAGACCTCTTATATGACAGTCACAGTGCTATATCCACACATCAGAGAATGAAGCAGACAGGCCATACAGCCTCGCAGGACTCCAGGATCTTCAGGGAGACAGGTGATAAGCACATGAGGCTCACTTCAGGGCACGGTGTCACCATAGGCTCCCGCACTTTCCTTTTTTCTGCTTGTTTTTGAGCTTGGGTTAAAATGATAGGTTATTGGGCTCAAACACACTGGATAGTGAAAAGGAGGGGGCGCACTGAGGAGGGCTCACTGACCTGGAGGTGGGTCATGCTGTGACTGCCTTCTGATGCACAGCACTAGGATAGCAGAGGAGGGTGGACTCCACCACTAGAGGCATGCTTCCTGGCAGAGTTCTTTGCTCACTGAGCTTTCAGGCTCTTGGTTGCTTCAACCTATGTCCACCTTTCTTTCTTCCCATGTAGATTACAGACTTCAGAACTTGTTAGGTCTAGGGCTGGAAGGAAACCCAATGCACATACTGAAATGATCTCAGTGCAGCTCAAAGTTATCAGTGAGGTCTGAGATATGATGACAGAATCCTTCCTTGAATCACTAGTGGCTGGTGCTGGGCATTTTGCTCAGAGATTTTTTAAAAATTATTTTATTTATTTGTTTATTTGTTTATTTGTGTGTGTGTGTGTGTGTGTGTGTGTGTGTTGCCTGCCTGCCTGTATGAATGCTCACAATATGCATGTAGTTCCCTGAAGGCCAGAAGAGGACATCAAATCCCTTGGGACTAGCTTTACAGGTGGTTGTAAGCTACCATGTGAAGGCTGGGGAAGAAACTGGGTCTTCTGGAAAAGCAGCCAGTGCTCTTAACCACTGAGCCATGGCTCCAGCCCCTTCCTGAGCAATTTTTGATTCATTTTTTGACCCAATTTTTTATTTCATTCTTCACCATTTACCTTCACTCTGTAAGCTAATTTCCTATGAAGTATAGATAAGAGAAATTAAAGTTCAGGTGGTTTATAGGACTTGACCAAGGCTACAAGAAGCCTAGAAAGTACAGAACTAGGTTTTGAATCTTTATCTGCCGGATGCCACTAGCCTGGCCCTTCCCATCTTGGTCCTGGGTATGACTCACCCCACTGTTGAAGATACAAGTCAGACAAGTATTGCTAGAGACATGAAGAAGTCAGAACCTTACACTTTGCTGGTGGGAATGTCTGGTGAGGAAGCCCTTTGGAAAGAAATCCAGCAGTTTCTGAAATGACCAGACATGTGACTATCACACACCTAGCAAGTCCACTCCTACGTAAATGCTGAATAGCAGTGGAAGTGTGCTCCAAGTCTTGTCCGAGAACAGAGGAATGGCCACTGCATTATACATAGCATCAAAATGATTAAAACAACCTAAATGCCAATAAACAGACAACTGGGTAAATAAGTTGTAGCAAATCCCATAACTATTCTTTAGCCATGAAAAGGAATGTGTCACTGATGTGAGCATGAGTGGATCACAAGAGACCACACACATGGGATACAATTACATTCATATGAAACTCCTGGAGTAGGGAAATTCACAGGGGCAGAATATAGGTGGGCGGCTGCTTGGAAGTGAGGAAGTTCATAGCGGGAAGAGGAGAATAATAGGTAAAATGGACTGAAAAGGCTTGCAGTTGGCTGGAGTGATGGTGGCTTGACCCTGAATGAGCTGAACCCATCAGATTGTACATCTTAAGTAGATGGATTCGATGGAACATGGAAGGGGCCTTCAGGCTTTGCTCTCAGCAGAACCATTCTGAGCAATACCTCCACCTGGCCGCAGATGCCCTTCTGGGGGGCCAGCTTGTGAGATAGCCTCTGAGCCTCTGTAAAAGGCTCTGAGTGGTCACCCAGCCACATGTCCATGGCAGCCACTGAAGGTGGCACCAACTGTTCAGACGGCTTTGAGCTCTTTCTTGGAACTGCAAGTGTTTACCAGATCTAATCAGGAGACATGAAAAAGCACACGTCTCATTCCGACTACGTCGCCCCTGATCATAGGTGTTGTTAAAACAGCTTGTTCATGACTTTATAAATATTCCAAGATTTATTTTGAAGCCATGTTTCATTATTCCTATGCTATGATTAAATATTGAGACTATTGCTTTTCCAATTGTTCTAGTGCAGTATTTAATGAGCGCAATTAAATGGAAAAATTGCCTTTTTAACTGATGATAGTCCATTAGTGTCTCTGTCTCTTCAGAAAAGAAAAGAAGTGAATTATTAGAATGACAAATGAGGAAAAGTTCCCACCGTGATGGAGAGGTGCGATTTCCCTCCACATAATCTTCAATTAGTGATCTCTGTAAGAGGGTGTTTTTCAAAAGGGTAATAGAGAAGTAATGAGATCAGAAGGAGGTCAACCCGGCCTTCTCTCTCTGGCAGTTTGATTAATTTATTCCTTCTTCTTGGAGATTGCTGCAAGGGGCTTTTGTCGCCCCGTGTTTTTCATGGGACCATAGCATGAGTGACTACTGATATATTCGCTTCCAGGCAGGCAAGCAAGCCTGCTACCCTGGAACACCGGGGTCAAGGATTAGGGTTTTCTTTCTTTTTTGTTTTTTCTTTCTTTGGTATTTGTTTGTTTTGTTTTTGTTTGTTTGTTTTTTTGCTTTGTTTTTGCTTTTTGCTTCGGCACCTGAACTTGAACACTCACGGTAGCTCTGGATGCCGGTAACAAGGATGCTGGTGATAAAAGAAACAATGTTAAAAGAAAATCCATGTTGTGAAGCCGGAGAGATGCTCAACAATTAAGAGCACTTGCTGCTCTTGCAGAGGACTCAAGTTTGGTTCCCAGCACCCACGTCAGGCAGTTCACAACTGCCCAAATCACCAGCGCTAGACAATCTAGTGCATTTTCCTGGCTTCCACAGGTACATACAAACATACCCACTAGTAAAAATTAAAAATCTTAAAAAGTATTGACCTTCCGACACTAGAAGTCTCCTTGGGTCAGGTGCCTGGTGCTAGGTAAATGCAGGCTCTGTTCATCCCCACAGAACCCATGATCTGGCAGGATGAGGAAGTGGGCTCAGAGAGCTACCCCAGACTTTACAGTGAAGGAGCCAGGTACAGTTTGAATCCCTTGTCTGCCTTTGAACTTTTGGTATTCTCCTTGGAGTACACGGCCCCTGAGAACTCTGGTGGGAATGACGTTTTCTTCTTTTCAGCATGTGGAAGGGCAAGGGATCAGGCCACACCGCTAGAACACATCTGGGGAAGGAGAACCAGCAAGCATACCAGGTGCCAGTACCCACTCTGTGTTAAGGAAGAATGTGCTCACTGTAGAGATGGAAACTGCAGGGTTGCACCATGTGTGGCTGAGTGCCCGTTTCGGTTCATTTCTTCTTTTCTTTGGACACCTCCACCCCCAGCATTGTTTTCCTATGATGGTGTCATGTTGTAATCATTCCCCGGCGAAGCAGGCAGCTGGACATCCTCATCACACACAGGAAGCTCGACTTAGTGAAGGGATTCTAATATTACAACCCAACCCCACTGCTGCTTACTATGTGTCCAAAGAGAAGTTATTAAACTCCTCTGTCCAGTCTCTCAATCTCTCTGTCTCTGTCTATCTCTTCTCTTTCTCTCATCTCCGGCTATATTACTAAAAAAAGAAAATATAATATGTTTTCTGATGCACTGTGCATGCCAAACACGTGGTTTATATTTTTTTCACAAATACCAACAGATTTCTGAGTTCTTGGTTGCCACTGATATGAAGTCAACAATCTCAATTTGACATCTAACTCCACATAATATGTTTAAAATGCAGACCTAACTTCTATTGACAAAGTTTACTTACTTCATTTCAGACATGTCTTTTTGCAGTAAAAGCTCAATTTCTGGGGCCTTGGAGGTTGTGCTCTTTTAGTATATTGAGTGTCAAATGTGCCATTGTGGTAATGCCCGACAAACATGAAAAAAAAAATCCCACTCTTCCAACAACTTATTTTGCTTTTGTGTGTGTCCCCAGGAGGCTTGTTGCTATGGCCACCCCTGGATTCCTGGGTCCCAGTGATAGCCCTGGACACCCCACCCCCCCACCCCACCGCTAGGAGCCTCTACAAGGACTTGGATCCTGACCTTGTGCATTCAAGTTCCTAAGTGAGCTGATGTTGAGGAAACTGGCCCAGCCCATCCAAACCCGGAGTTCATTTATACAGCAGCTATGGGACTAAATTATGGTTCAGGTCTGTCTTATGAAAGATGATAAATGAATATGTCACATTGGGAAAGAATCCACTTTGTCATCGTATGACAGCCTGGCTTGATTTGTTCGAGGCGGCTTCCTAAAAGTCCGGATGGGGGTGCAGGCGGGGTAGGGCAGCTCCCTGCCCATTCCTAGGATCTGGAGCATCTTGATTGGGCTGTCTCAGCCCCTGCAGCCCTGGGTGGAAGGAGAGGACTTTACTGTGCACTGATGATACTTCATAGTCTGGAGTTCGGTTGCATTTGGGGAACAAGAGCACTCAGCAACCATAAATCATGACCCATCTCTTTCAGTCTCGAGGGGTGTTGTTGCACACTCCAGCTTGCTCCCAATGGAAATGTCTGCTGGACATAACATGAAGCTTTCACAACCTATTCTCCCTCCCCCTTATAACTATTCTTTGATCTTTTAAGTAGGGATGCATTCTTCCAAATCTCAAGCAGATAACATTTATTTATTTAGCTTTTTTTTTTTTTTTCAGTTAGGGTCTTAGATGTCCAGGTTAGCCTAAAACCAAATATGTAGTTTAAGATGACCTTGAAGTTCTGATCGTCTTTGCCTCAGCCTCCAGAGTGCTAGGATTATAGACACAAGCCACAATGGCAAACTCATAGTGAGCTAAGAAACCCATTTTTAGTAATAATTTTTCTCCTTCAGAGTCCCATGACTATGGCCATATTACTTTATCTAAGGTATTTCTTGGCAAAAGCTACTCCAGCAACCCCTAGAGCTTTCCAGAGAGAACTTGAAAAAGAGGGAATCTTTGGGTCATTAGCTCTAGTACCTTCTGACTCAGCCTCCCGAGCCCTGAGATTGCAGGGAACTCCGCCACAGCCATCAGAGCCATCCTTCTGTATCTGTAACAAGAAAACCCCCAGATAAATGAATGAGACGTTGCTTATGTTCGAGGCAGATCAGGTGATAGCAGAACAGTGTGGGAGCAGCCTGGGCTTCTTTATAATCTAAAGCCTCCTATCCATTTCTCAGCAGAAGGTGGGTCTGGGCTCACACCAGCGTTGCTCCAGGGTGTGTCATCAGTGAACATCTTAGAAACTTTTTAAAGAAAGGAAAACAAAAGAGCAGCTGAATCCCTGAGCATGAATCTGGATTTTTATTTTTAAATTTTTATCTGTTGGTTGATTGGTGGATGGATTTGTGTTTTGTGCTGTTGAGACTGAAACGGCAATCTTCTGCACGCGCTCTTGTTACTGAGTAAACTACATCTCAACTTACCTATCTGGATATTAGGTGAAAAGCCATAGATGCTTGTCTGTGTGCTCTTAGGTAAATTGTTTAACTTTCTCCCTTTCTACACACTGATGGCGACAAAGGAGATGATGATGTTGATGATGGTGGCAGTCCTCCAAGAGTGTGGTAATGTAAAGGTTCGCTGCTGTATTCATAGAGCAATATTTCCTGGGGACCTGCTCTGCTCTGTGTTGGGAGTCAAAGGCGAATGAGATACAGAAAGGAGAGAAAATGAAATCTGGTGGCTGGGGTTATCACCGTGTAAGGCTTCCCGTGGGAACAAAGGGCATTCTCCCCACTGCAGACCCAGGGTGTGCTGAAAACCTTCCCCCAGCTAAGCAAAAATGCTTTCCACACGCTGTCCAGGTCCTCCTGGCTATGGTCTCAAGGCAGGCAACCTTTGCTGACACGGTTTTAATTATCATAAGAAACCATTACAGTGGAGTTACAACCCTGGGGGCATCTGCGCACTAACACTTGGCTCTGGTTTTCCTTGAGACAGGAATTTCCTCCTCTGGCTACTTGTGGTCCAGCCAGTTCTTCTCTACTGCATTTGGGGGGACTGGCTCTCGGAAAGAAATAAAAAATGATGAGGAATGGGGGAGGGGAACTGTAATGTTTCTTAGAATAGCCCTCTGCCTTGGAGGTTCTGGTAGAGAGCTGTCTGTATTGGCTGACCCTGTCACCGATGGGCTGGAATAACAGCAAAAATAGCTCTTGAGGCTTTGTGGCAGGTGTGACCTGGCTTCGTAGCTGTGGCAGAAGCATTTGACTGGCACCTGAGGCCAGGTGTCAGGGTCCAGTGGCAAATCCTGTGTTGTTTGGCCCACGTTCCTTATATGCAAAATCGAGCCACTTACTTCACACACTCCTGGACAGTGTGGACCGTCACGAAGGGAGTCCTTTACAGTGTCCGTGCGGTACAGCCAGGACAAATGTAGGAAGATGTCTTTTCTCTGTCTTTCTAAGAACAACTTGTAAAATTTCATTTGCATTGTCTACCTGGCATTAAGCACTACCCCCCTCTCACCCCTACACAGAAAACTACTGGAAAAATCCTACCCAAACTGATGATAAGAAATCACTGGAAACTCTTGTTATTTCACTTTAATAGTTGCTGTTGTAGTGAAAACCAATAGCCAAGCCAGAGCTCGTGGCACAGGCCTGGAACCCTAGCTGCTCGAGAGGCTGAGTCAGGAGGGTCTCAAGTTGAAGTCTTGCCCGTTCAACTTCATGAGACTCTGTCTCCTAGTACAAAGTAAAAATCAAAGGATTGTTGGATGTAGCTCAGTGGTGGGGCCCTTGTCTCTCAAGTATGAGGCCCTGCTCTTTCCCCAGTTGTATAAACTCAATAATATTAACAATCAAACAAAAACCATTATCTATATGAATGTACTTAGTGGTATTGGGCTCTAGAGTTAAAAGTCAACATGCTAAAATTTACAATATAAATGTCATTTTGTTACAAGTCTTCAGAAAAAACCTTGACTGATTTCCAACAAGGTCCAGCCTTCTATGAATGTCCTCATCTATGTCCTTTAACAGACAGTGCTGCTAGGGATAAGATGTCCCCACTCTGTCATCCCGTGTGAAGATGATTCCTTCTGAACATGCTGGAGAAGTTTAGATATTTTTCTCACTCTCCTCGCCCACCCTCAAGGAGAAATTTAATTTACTACTTTATGTGTACTCTTTAAACTTCCTCCTGGAAACAGAAGAAAGTAAAATTAGATTTTTGTAAGCTGAGATCCTATGCATGTTATTTTTATTTTCAATATGGGTAAAGTCATCTCTCTCATTTATTTTTAAACACTTCCTCATAATATAAATAATCTAGTCGTTTCTGTTGCACCCTGTTTATTCAGACAGGTAGGAGTTGGCGCTAAAGATTGGCGTTAAATTGAGGAAATCATTCATGTAGTAAATAAGATAATTTGTTTTTGCCACAAAAAGATTAAAATATAGATTTTTTTCAAGGTCTGTATTATTTTAACACCTACAGTCCCTGAATATGTTTGATTCAGATTTGCTATCCATAATTTGAATGGGCTTTTTATTGCAATTAAACTAAAATATTTTTTTCAGTTAAAGAAACCAGCATTGAGGGTGTTTTCTGCTTGAGGACTCTTCTCCTCCTCTTCCCGTTCCTCTTTTTCCTCTTCTTCCCTCCTCCTCTCTCACCTCCTCCTCTTTTGCTAAATAAAATTTTCAGGTGGACAGTTATGTCAGCTCCCGAAAAGGAACTAAGGGGAAAGTTGAAACTGACATATTTGATTGGCACTTGTGTACTTTCTGCAGCTTAGTGCCACTCTCCAAATAAGAAAACAATAACCTGTTTATACACTACTATGTAAACCTCACGACTGTGCTTTTTTTGAGTGTATATGTAGGTGATCACTTTGATCACTTTGGAGACCACTTCAATGATGTTGGTAGTTGTCTTAGGGTTTCTAATGCTGTGAAGAGACACCATGACCATGGCAACTATTATAAAGAAAACCTTTTATTGAGGTGGCAGCTCACAGTTTCAGAGGTTGAGCCCATTATCGTCATGGCAGGGAGCTTGGTGGCGTGCAGGCAGACGTGGTGCTGGAATAGTAGCCGAGAGTCCTACATTGCAGGCAAGAGGAAGTCGACTGACACACTGGGTGATATCCTGAGCATAGGAATCCTCAAAGCCCATCTCCACAGTGACACCCTTCCTCTAACAAGGCCATACCCACTCCAACAAAACCACACCCCCTAATAGTGCCACTCCTCATGGGATTATGGGGGCCAGTTACATTCAAACTACCACAGTAGTCATTGTTCATTCTTTGTTTTCACTTTCATGCTCAACATGTAGCTCCAGGATTAGATTAAGACACTGTGGATAAGGCCCTGTAACCTCTCTCATGTAAAAATCAGTGTGTCTTAATTCAGTTTCTATTGATATCACAGAATAACTTATACTACTTGCTTTTTAATGAAAAGAAGTTTATTTTGGAAGTTAGAGGACTAAGAGTGTGGTGTAGGCATCTGTTCGGCTTCCAGTAAAGGCCTCATTCTGCTTCAGCTCTTGATGAAGATTGCAAAG
Organism: Peromyscus aztecus; assembly: GCA_902168405.1. Lineage (NCBI taxonomy): Eukaryota > Metazoa > Chordata > Mammalia > Rodentia > Cricetidae > Peromyscus > Peromyscus aztecus. Next base: position 28,921 of record CABHPQ010171834.1, on the reverse strand, counting down.
CTACAGCAGGTTCATGCAGAAGAGAATAAAATGCAGTTCATCTACAGTATCGAGCCAAGCCATTCCCATGAGACTGACGTTCATCCACTCATGAAGACTCTACCCCAAAGATCAAATGTCTCCTTCTAGACATCCTTCTCCTAACCCTGTCAACTAATGTTCTATCTCATGGACATCTGGGTTCATAAACCACATATTCTCTCTCATTAGTTTTTTGATAACTTGACACAAGATTGAGACACCTGAAAAGAGGGAACTTCAGTTGAGGATTCGCTTCCATCAGATTGGCTCGTGGCATGTCCATAGGGAAGTTTCTTTATAGCCAGTTGATATAGGAGGGCTCAGCCCACTGTGGGCAGTGCTACTGCGTCCCTGTGGTCCTTGGTTTTGTAAGATAGTTACCTGGGCATGAGCCACAGGGAGCAAGCAGATAAAGCCTCATTCCTCTTGGTTTCTGCTTCAAGCCTGCCTTGAGTTCCTACTCTGACTTCTTTCTATAGTAGACCGTGACCTGTACTATGAAATAAACACTTTCCTCCCCAAGTTGCTTTTGTCATGGTGTTTATCTCATCAATAGGAGCTTAGCTAGGACACCCTGGCTCAGTCATGTTATATATCCCTGTT
>CABHPQ010171834.1:0-28197 GCA_902168405.1 Peromyscus aztecus | reverse complement strand
TTTTTTTTTTTTTTTTTTTTTTTTTTTGGTTTTTTCGAGACAGGGTTTCTCTGTGTAGCTTTGCGCCTTTCCTGGAACTCACTTGGGAGACCAGGCTGGCCTCGAACTCACAGAGATCCGCCTGCCTCTGCCTCCCGAGTGCTGGGATTAAAGGCGTGCTCCACCACCGCCCGACTTTTTTTTTTTTATTTTATGTATATGTGTGTTCTATCTGCATGCACCCCTGCATGCCAGAAGAGGGCATTAGATCCAACTATAGATGGTTGTGAGCCACCATGTGTTTGCTGGGAATTGAACTCAGGACCTCCGGATGAGCAGCTGGTGCTGTTAACCACTGAGCCATCTCTCCAGCGGGGGCATGAGTTTTATTGTGCTGATTTCTCATTCTTAGTTCCTCCCACTTACCTGAACTGTCTGTATTAATAGTGTCTCATAAAGTGTCCCTCTTTTGTGTATGTGGCTTTATTTAATCCTTCCAACAACCTGTGAGGTGTCTGCTGTAGCGACCTCTATTACAGACATGGAAACAGACTTAAAGAAGGTGTGTAACCTTCCAACAGGGAACCTGTGAGCTAGGCAGTCTGACGCTAATGTTCTGTTTCTCACCACTAAGCCAAGCCAAAGCAGGAGTGAGGGTTTGGGATATCAGCCATGTCTGTTAGGGAGAGCCTTCCTCCTACTCAGGAGGCTCAGGCTATTCCACCTGAGTTCTGTTCAGACCCTCCTCTCCTGAGAAGCCTTCCTAGGACCCTTAGGATGGCTTAGTGTCTGTCTCCTGTGTCACTGTTCTGCCTTGTCCACCTTTGTCCTGGCTCCAGGCCTTTGGTTCTCTGTACTCAAACCCTTATTCTCCATCTTTTGCCCCAGAGACTCTGGACACTTATGAAGAGGCAGACTTCCAGGGCCAGATGACCTTACTGTTTGGGGATCTCTACCTCTTCATTTATGGACTATTCCCAAGTTATTGTTTGGCTACCCGTAGTTTAAGAAACACTCACTGTTGTGTAGCTATTTTCTCTAACTGAAAATTTTAATTTGGGGGTGGGGGACATCTTAAGACTTAGGAAGTAATTGAGTAAGTAATGAGGAAGTAAATGATTTTCAAGGCTCAGGACACTCCTGAAAGTTACACAACGCCTCCCCACCCCTGAGCTTATACAGGAAACAGTTGCTGGGGCAACGCCACCTGCAAGTCCAATAGGAAGCTCCAGGTGCATAGCTTTTTGAGTCCTCACCCACTGGGATGGTTGTGCAGTGATGCAACTGCCTTTGAGGCACCCACACTCTGAGAAGCTCCCACAGTACACTTGCTGCTTCTCTCAGCTGGGCACGGGTGAAATCCTTTCCTTGGTCTGTCCTTGGTGCCCTATCTGGGATGAACAGATACGTGTTCACTTCTCCCTGAGAAAAGTTACACCACACCTCTCTGCTGTCAGGACACAACACACTCCTGAAGTGAGGGAGCCTGGGATATGTAGAGGCTGAATGAATCCAGAAGCTAACAAGCTGCAAGATGGATGTCAGTCAAAAGCCAACGTTTTATCCAAGCCAGTCAGTCCACAGTGTAAGTGACGAGGCTTATTCCATTTGCTCAAGTTCAAAGACTTTCATTCATCTCCTCCAAATATTTATATAGTTTAGTTAATAGGATAATATGCTATTTTCTTTTTTTTTTGGTGGCTAATGAACTATTGATCAGATATGATGATCCTAGCCTGAATTATCCCTGATGATATTTTTAATAATAAAGGTTGATGTTTGATCAGAAGTAACTCTTGAGGGGTGTGTGTCCAGATGAGGGGTTGGGGTTGTGAGGGCATGTGTGTGAGAAGGCCAGGGGATGATGCCAGATGTCCTGCTTTCTCATTCTCCCCCTTATTTGTTCAGTTAAAACAGGATCTGTGACTGACCCTGGAGTCCACTGTGGTTTTGCCAGGCTGGCTGGCCAGTGAGTCCAGCTATCCTTCTGTCTCCCTCCCACTCAGGTTACAGGCATGTGCAGCATGCCCAGCTTTTACATGTATTCTGGATTTTAGGTCTTCATGTTGGCACATGCAGGAAGTGCTCCTGCCTGCTCAAGCAGCTTCCCCAGCTTTTTTTTTTTTTTTTTTAAGACAATGTCTCACATAACCTGGGCTGGCCTTTAACTCTCTAGTATCCAAGGAGAGCATGAACTCAAACTCCTGACTCTCCTGCCTCTCCTGCCTCTGTCTCCCAAGTGATAGAATTACGCATGTGTGCCACCACACCCAGCAAGAACTCATATTTACTGGGTGCTCTTTTTGCTGTGTTGAAGCCTATGTTCAGATACTTACACTATTAACCTCAAGGGTTCTACTGTGTTTCTTACCCCCATTTTATAGATGAAGAGACTGAGACTCAGAAAGTTGAAATTTGCCCTGTGTCATACAACCAGTCAGCTCTAGAGTCAGAATGCCAGCTTAGAAGATCTGTCTCCAGTGCCCATGCTCTTAGCTCTGTGATCATAAACTGTGTTAATTGTTCAGAACCTGTATTAGGCGAGGTTCTCCAGAGGAACAGAACCTATGAAATGAATATAGATTAAAGGGGAATTTATTAGATTGGCTTACATGATGTAGTCTGATTAGTCTGACAGTGGCTGTCAGCACATTGGAGAGGCTGTGAACCTGGAAACTGCTTAGACCACGAGGCTGGATGCCTCAGCCATCCCATTGGAGGTCCACTGGTCTTTAGTCATCACTGGAGGCCTGAAGAAACTGGGTTCTGATATCAGGCAGGGAAGGTAGCAGCAGAACCAGCACCAGCCGCTGCAGCAACGGAGTAGATGAACTTGTCACCACCAGTGAGGCAGGAAGGCAAATGAGCCCAAAGCAGAGCCTGGGACCTGCTTTCACCCACTTGTCATGAGAAGGTGCTACCCGCATTTAGAGTTGGTCTCCTTGGTTTGTATACCCTGATCCAAAAGATCCCCAGCAGTTAAGTTTGTCTGCTCATCTCTGAGTTGATCCGGATCCAGTCAAGACAGCCGAGAGTGGCCAACACAGAACCTTTGTAGAAATAGTTCACAAACCCCTTTTAAGCATGCTTCTTCATTTGGATATTCTGCCTAGCCAGGTAGAACCCTGTGCTTTCCGAGGCTGGGTGTCATAGTTTTACAAGCTCGTTTTTGGGTGTAAATAGAAAACAGAACCTTAGGAAGCATTATAACTCTGGGATTCCGCGTCATCCACTCTGATCTGATAGTCTGTTTAAAGCACACGGAAAGGGTGTAAGATTTACTCCTCACATTCTCCACCCATCCAAAACAGTTCAGTGTCTCATATTTATAGAATTCTTCTGCTGAAAGACATATGCATATACCCACAGACACACGCTCATCTTAAATGACACTAATGGGAATGTAGAGACACTCCCTTCCAGTCCTCAGGAATACATATTTCATGAGTTGGAGGCACGTGGGTTGTCTGTGCATGTAAGTTTATTGGTGCATTAGTGACAAATGGCTCCTTTGTACAATTGTCACCTGAAGTTCTGACTTAAGTTATCTGGAGTCTGGTTTTATTGAAGATGAATCTGAATGTAAATGATGAGTGCAATTATGGAATTCCAGTTAAAAGTACAGTGAGGAACTGGAAACGCCCCAGCAGAAAGGGTATTATCCTTGCCTTCATCTGTTTTCCTTTAGAAGCCTTGCATGATCCATCCGTAGTAAATATTTCATGTACTTTGCATATCAGTCCGAGTTCCTTCTGTGAGGTCAGGTAAATGGAATGTAAATCCCCACTGCATGTACTCCAAACAGTAAAACGGTGTTATTTGATGTTACACAGCATAAACATGCAGATTTGATTCCCCCTTTACTCATGCTGTAAAAACAAAGTTTTTAAAGTGGTTAGCCATACCTGGAAATGTAAATGCATCCGCCTAATGTAATGCCAAAGAAAAATTAAGACAAATGATACCACACGGCTGCCACAAACTGCAGCTCGTTCAAAATTCACTTTAGTTATTATGCTGTGAGTGCGGGCTCTCACCCTCCTCTGTGAACACACAGTTTATGTTGAATGCAACATGAATCATTTTAATAGACCAAGCAAAAAGTCCCCAAAGTCGATTTTCAAATTATGAACCTTGGAACAGAATATAACAACAGCGAACAACAAATAGTTCAGACTTTCGCTCTGAGCTCTGGGTGAGCCATTAAAGATACAGGGAGCACTTTTGCTGGGATGCTGCTCGGTTCTCAGCCTAATGGCAGAAATAAAAGAAACTGTGGCTTGCAGTGCGGCTTTTCCAGCCATCGTTCTGTTCAATTAGTTTCGCATTTGTGTAATCAAGATATTCCCAAACAGAGCATAGAGTTGTATATTGTTCAGAACTAATTGTACGTATTATAAATCCAAGAAATAATTTAAATGACTCAGTTCCAACGGAGGGGAAAAAAAGCAACATTTTTTTTTTAAATAGCTAACTAAATGAAATGTTAACCCATATGGGAGACATTTCCAAAGAACTCTAACCACTTACCTGGAAAATGGGGAAGCCCCATCTTAAAAAACAGTCTTCAGCACCGGAGAGATGGCTCAGCAATTAAGAGTGCTTCCTCCTCTTCCAGATGACCCAAATTCTGTTTCCAGCACCCACATCATGTAGCACACAACCTGTAACTCCAGCTGCAGAGGTTCAGAAACCTTCTGACCTCCAAGGGCACAGCACACACACACACACACACACACACACACACACGCACGCACGCACGCACGCACGCACGCACGCACGCGCGCACACACCAATAAAATAATAAAATAATTTTTAAATCTCAAGTCATAACTGAATGCAATAAAAAATTCAATTTGATAGACAGAGGAGATGCCATTTTGCCCAGGATGTAGAGGCTTAAACAAACATTTATTATCAAATAGCTGGAGATGGAGAGCAGAGGTCTTCAGCAGGCTTGAACCATCACTAGCATCATTTTGCTTTCCCAGCATACATCTTGGCTCTCATTCCAGACCTTTCAGTCAGAAGCTTGGGGCTGCAGCAAGGCCCTGGAGTTGGAGTTATAACAGGCCAGACTGTGTGTGTAATCAGTTTGATAACCTGCATTCTGATTATGTGGCACTGAGATGGGCCCAAACATTTGCATTTGTAAATGGTACTCGGTTTTGGACGTAGGTGCTGTTTTTCTGGCCAGTGAAATGACAAGCCGACAGTTGCCCAGGTAGACTTAGGAAGGGCATGTAGAAGACAGAGGAGAGTGTAGCTAAAAGTTTTCCTGTGTCCTGCCTGGCCACCATCAGGACAAATCTCTCTCACCCGACAGTCCTGCAGCCACTCAGACCCAAGTAAACACACAGAGGCTTGTATTATTTACGAACTGTATGACCATTAGCTCAAGCTTATTACTGACTAGCTCTTACATTTAAATTAACTCATAATTCTTATTTATGTTTAGCCAGGTGGCTTGGTACCTTTTTTCAGTTCTGCCTTGTCATCTTGCTTCCTCTGTGTCTGGCTGGCATCTCCTGACTCAGCCTTCCTCTTCCTAGAATTTTCCTCATCTGCTTACCCCACCTATACTTCCTGCCTGGCTGCTGGTGAGTCAGCATTTTATTTATCAACCAATCAGAGCAACATATTTTCACAGTGTACAGAATGACATCACCCATCATTTCCCCTTTTCTTTCTATTCAAAAGGAAGGTTTTAACTTCAACATATTAAAATTACATATAACAAAACAGTTGTCAAGCAAGAATTATAGTTATAATACCTAGTCTATTTGTATTTGGCAAAATTAAAGAAAATATTCTATCTATCCTATATTTGTGTGTCTAAGGTTTTATATCTACCTTATCTCTTACTATAACCAAAGAAAACCATAACTATCTAGTCTTCAGCTATATCAAAGAAGTATATAATATTACCTAAGTAAATAGGAAGAGCATTATAAACAACTTCCAAAACTCTGGAAATGACAGAGACAGCTGGCTGCCTGGATAGTCGTCCAAAGTTCCTCTGCAATGTTGGGACATCCATCTTCAGCCCATAGGTCTAGAGTCTCTCGGTCGCTTCTCTCTGTGTTCTGTAGAATACCCAGCAGTCTCCTCTGTGAAGCAGGAACCTGAAGGACCATTTTGCCTTGTTTTGGCACATGCAGTGGTCACCTTCCTATGAGTGCTGCATGTCCAGTTTATATAACATTTTGTCAGGCAGTCCAGGCAAGAACAGTTTCTTGCCCAAATGGCTATTTTTGCCAAGAAGAAGATAAACTCCATATAGAGTGTCTTTGATACCCATCTTTCTCTTTGAATTTAATTGGTGCTGCCAGGAGCAGACATGTCTCACTGTCCAGAAAGTCTAAGTTTTTAAAACATTTTAAATGCCATATTCTGTAGGTCTTTGAAGTATTTGAAGATTACCTACCTAACTGAATTATATCTTTAATTACCTAAAAATCTTAACTAACATGACTATAAATTAGATTACCATAGATGACTAATTATTAATCTGTATTTCTTAATTATATGTTACAGTTTTAAATGAGCTGCATAAACAAAATACATTAAACAAGAGTAGAAATATACATATAGTGTAACAAAATTAACTTTAAATTTATATCAATAAATTAAAATCCATAGCAATGTAAAACATTTTAAACAAGTTGCTGCTCTTTAAAAGTAGATTCAATAATCTACCCTTTCATCCTATCATATCCATATCCTACATTTTTTAAACATTGTGCCCTTCAAAGAAAATATGTTTTGGGCAGGTAGCTAGGTGGTATGCTCCAAAACTACTAAGCATATTGAGAAAAGAGTATACATAGATCATAGAATGTTTATGTTGGGTGGTTTTTAATGTACAGCTTTAGTGCCATAGCATAACTGAACAGAGTATTGTTCACACCCTTTCCCCCAGCACAGTACACGGAATTGGCATCTTGTATTAATTACTTGTTATGATTAAGAGACCAATGCTGATGTTATGATTAGCTGAAGTCCTTTGTGTATGTTTACGTTCACGTCTTGTGTTGTGCTTACTGTGGAATTAATACACTCAGGATGTTCCAGCACTACTGCCCTGTGTACACATAGTTTCACTAGTCTAAAATTCACCCTTGGAAGTGTTCTCAGAAACACCGTCTAAACTTGAGAGATAGTTGTCAGGACTGTGTCTGCTGTACAAGCATAAGGAACAGAGTTCAGTTCCCAGAACCCATGTTTTAATAGAAAGAGAAAGAAGGGAGACAGAGAGACAGAGAGACAGAGACAGACAGAGTGCCAGGTGTCCTGTCACAGGGATAATAATCCCAGCTCTGAGGAGGAAGAGACAGGTCGGCCAGCCCACTCATTCCAGTCAGTGAGTTCCAGGCCAGTGAAATAACCTCTCTCAATAAAACAAGAGATAAGTGGCAGCTAAGGCCATCGAGGGACAGATGCATGCACGCACCGCCCCCCCCCCCCCCCCCCCCCCCCCCTCCTGTCCACTTTTGCGACTTCTTGCCCTAGCCATGCTCAGGAAACTAAGTATATCTGGGCTTGAGGATCTCAGTGCTCAGAATGAGGCAGCCATCTGCCCAGGTTGTTGTAGTAATCGCAATAACTGAATCCTGAAGCTAGAATTTCTCAGCTATGGACCTTCCCTTGCTTCATGTCGCAGGTGTAAGTACTGAGTTCCGTGACTTCAGCAGTTAAGCTGGTCTATGTATCCCATCTCTTTCCAGTTGGTCCTTTCTCTCCTTTCTTTTGTTGGAGTATTTGAGAGACCTCACAGGATGCTGCACCAGAGAACTCAGCAGCCACTTTGATAACAATGGCACTTCCTTCCTTTGATTCATTTTGGAGTTGTTTTTTTGTTGTTGTTGTTGTTGTTGTTGTTTTTTCTGTTTGTGTTGCTTTGAGACAAAAATCTCTGGCTGGCCTTAGCCCCGCTGTGTAGCTGAGGGTGGTCCTACAGTCTTCTTCTGCTTGCCTCCACCTCCCCTGTGCTGGGATTACAGACGTGAAGCACCACACCTGGCTCATTTGGTTCTTATAACAACACATACAGCTGTTCTTATTTAAAGTGACAGATCCCAAGCTATCTAGGAAGGGAGCATGGCTAATGTTTTGTGTCCAGTGTTTGTATTCACGTGGCATAGTGCTGACTAAGGTCTCCTGTGTAAACAAGAAAAGACAGTTTAATATTGTGGATTAAATCAGAGCTGCATGAAAGTTTCCTATTTTAAAAGGCAACCACATTTTTATCTCTTGCCTTACCTGCCTCCTACTGCTTGGGGAGCAAGGGGAACGGTAGACACTGTTGCCTCATGGACTTCTAACCCCTAAGGGTTTGAATACTTTAATATCTCTATGTATTTCTATGATGTGAGCCTGGGCATGTGTGTAGATCAGAGGACAACCTCTGATTTTCTTGCCACCTTCTTTGAGGCATGATCTCTTCTTTGCCACTGTGTACACCAGGCTGGCTCATGAGCTCCCCCCGGGGGTTTTCCTCTCTGCCTCCCATCTCACTGTAGGGATGCTGCTGGGGTTGATTACACATGCCTGTACTGCTGCATTCAGTCTTGGGTGGATTTAGGGGACCAGGATTCAGGTCCTCCTGCCTGGCTGCAAGCACTCTGCCCACTGAGTCCTCTCCTCGACCCTCCATATTTTGTTTAATCTGTGGGGACGACATTGCTGTTTTCTGCAGTCATAAAAGGATGAGCATTATGCTGTTACCAAACTGTCTTCTGTAGGGTCCCATCCCCCTTTGGGATATAACATGTCTTTATGCTAAATTGTTTTACTGTTGTTTCCTTAAAGGAGCTAAGTACACGTGAAATATTTGTACAGAAAGCTAGTTTGCAATTTCCACAAATAATCAGAAGAATCTTTCATTGAAGAGCATTATTTTTTAAGATGCCTATTTTCCCCATAAAATATTTTCCTAGCATTGGAGATAGGGCAATGGGGCCTTAATCTCCCATGAATTCAATTTAGAAAACAGAACTGGGTAAGGAATACAAATTATAGTCTGGTGTGGTATAAGCCTAAGACAGGGCTGTGTATTTAAATGCTCCCACTTTTTTCTTCTCCCCCCCATTTCCTTCTTTCTCGCCTTTGTTCTTAACTTTTCTGTTTTGTTCAATTATTCATTCTTTCTGTTTTCTTCATTTCTTTTTGTAAAAATTACAAGTGTGTGTAGTTTAGAGTCAGCATAATGGATTTCTTTTTTATTTCTTACTCTGTTGTAGGGTCTGTGTGTGTGCCCAGCAGTGCATGGACACATGCGGAGGTCACAGGGTGTGTGCCCAGCAGTGCATGGACACATAAGGAAGTCACAGGGTGTGTGCCCACCAGTGTGTGGACACATGCGGAGGTCACAGGGTGTGTGCCCACCAGTGCATGGGCACATGTGGTAGTCAGAGGACAACTTTTGGAAGTTGGTCCTCTCCTTCCACTGTGGAATCCGGGGTCACCTCAGGTTGTCAGGCTTGCAAAGCACCTTCACCCTCGGAGCCATCTTGCCAGCCCCCGAATCATGTATTTCTATTAAGCTTTTCTATGAAAATTGAAAGTGCTCCTCAACATCACCTCTCTTTCTCCATTTCTAACTTTTAGTGGGGTCATTTGGTCCTTATGCCTTTAGACATGACCTGTCGCTGCTGGGCTGTCTGGGACTGGCTTCCATTTCCTTGGTCCACTGTGATGTACATTTTTTTGTCTCAGTTCCTTTCAGTCCGGTTATATAAGGATTAGCAAAAGATAAGTTAGTATTTGCATTGCTCAGTGTGTAAATGTTTAATAGCTTGACAATAGAGCATGTTAAGGTGTTTTTCTTCCTCTGCTGTCTTTCCTTTCTCCTATAGCTCACACTTGCTTTGTTCTCCTGTTTGCTTACCTTTCAGTGTGTCGATCACTTATTCACCTTCCAACCATCTCCTATTGCCTAAGTTTCAGTTCAGAAAGCTCATGGTTTAAAATGTTTGTGGTTTAAAACTTTGAAGATGTTCACACACTCACACATGCACGCACGAGCTGGAGGAGGACATTTTTGGGTGTCATTCTTCAGGAGTAGTGTACCTTTTGGGGAGACAGCACCTGTCATTGACCTAGAACTCACCCTGCAGAGTAGTCCAGCTGGCCAGTGAGCACCAGGGACCTCTCTGCCTCTGCCCTCCCCAGCACTGGGATTCCACATGTGTAACATAGCATCCAGCTTTCCTCTAACGTGGCTCTAAGGATCTGACTCAGGTCCTGATGCTTGCAGAGCACGTACTCTCCTGACTAAAATATCCCCCAGCCCTCAGAATGCTCTTTTCCCCACCCTCATTTAAAAATTCATCTTTATACATTAGAAGTGTGGAAGTGTAGATTAAATTAATTTTTCTCCAGTGTTTTAAGGCACCATTTTGTGTTTTCTAATTCTTTTTTCTTACTTTTGGGAAATACACTGTCATTTGAGTCCTACACCTACAGATGTGATAGTCAATGAGTTCAGGCCATCAGTCTGAGCTATCACTTTGGCAATAGAGCTGAGAGGTTCTTCTACTAGGAACTGGGATGAGCTCTTATGTGCTCCAGAATCATAGTACATTTACACAGCATCATTTTGGGGCCATGGTTTCATCTTAAGCATGGATCCTACAGGCAAGCCAGTGATGAGAACAGTGTTTTTCCTCAAACAAAAAAATTCTCAGCACACCAGTATTCATACCTTTGACATCAGTCATGGCCAGCCAGTAAGCCAAGTACATGACTATCTAGTAGGCCAAGTCACACTCCCCTTCTCTGTTGTCTTCACTTTGGGTGGGGGTGCATCCTCCAACTTGAGCCCAATGGGACAGCAGGGAGATGCCATGATCATAGAGTTGCACCAGGATTCTGTGTCTCTTCTGGGCATCAAGGGAATGCTTTCGGGAGCATGCCCAGGGTGGATGATCTTTGTGTGCATGTGTGTATGTGCTCTTGTGTGTACATGGCCTTCACTTTCACTCTGATGCTTGTTGCCTGGGATGCTGAGCTGACTGAGTGAACTAATCTCTTACCCACAGCCACATTCCTCGGCTACTTGCTTCCAGGTGCGTTACACAGCCATTGTTGCACAGGTCCTCATTTTTCTCACCCTTCCTTTTTCATGTTAGTTCTCCATCAATCACTGAGGACCAGCTGTCAACAGACACCATTTTTGGTAGGATCTGAAGATGCATAGCCCTGGTTTCAGATTCCTTGCATCTTATTATGTAGCCCGCCCCCTTCTAAGCTGGGTCTGAAGCTTGCGTGGGGCACTAGAAACTGTGTTGAAAGGAAGCAATGCATTAAAGGGAAGGGACATGGACCTGTGGTTACAGGGACTGTGCTTTGGTGAGTGAAGGTAAGAATATTCACCCAGCAAGGATGCTGTTGTTCTTTTATTCAGGGTGTGACCTTTGGTTTCTAAAGTTCTATAGACCTGCTCATGGAGAAGGGGGTGGTCACTATAGGTCTTCAGCTCCTTTAATATTGCTGTGACACTGATTTTGTCTTTGGCAAGTTTCTCTTGGTCAAGAGCGATGATAACAAAGACAGTGATGGTGATGGTATCATGCCTGTATGAACAGAGCATCCTAAATCGAATGCTCACATTCTTCCTTGCCTTTTTTTCTCCTGTGCCGCCCTGCCGTGCCTCTTCTGCCCACACCACCCATCATTCTTTCCCTTTCTTCCCATTCACAAAAATCTTCCCAGAGTTCCATCATTCTTTTGTCTTTCTCTCTTTGGACTGTGTGTCATCCCAGGGGCAGAAGTTAACAGTGTGCAATTAGTACATTCTACCAGAATGGACAGAGTTCTCCGTCAGGTGCCAGGGAACTGGGCTGGTATTTATGAAAGAATGGCAGTGCTTTGGTGGATGATGACAAGCACGCTGAGCCCATGCGATGTTGGGTGCTGAGTGTTTCTTTGGGATCTGGTAAGCGGTGGGACCCATTGCTGAGTCTCTCTAAACTCTGCATGTGTGAATATATTAAAGGCCTCCACATATTGTGTAGCAGGTGGCGTACACCCCAATAAAGCTATTATTCTCCTCTCAAAAAAAAAGACATAGTAAAAGAGATACATCTAAAAACATATTTTGGTGATGGATTATCATCATCATATTAGTCATTTATTTATAAAGCAAAACCATAACTACTATACGTACAAGCAAAATTAAAAGGACCAGCAATGTCAAGTAAGAAGATACAGAGCAACTTACTCTTACATACCAAGGTGAAAAATGTGCAATAGCACAGAAGGTTCTGGAGCTAACCAGCTAGTGACACAAGGCATATTCGTGAGCTCTGGGTTCAGCTGGGAGACCCTGCTGCCAAGAGCAAGTTGGGATATCCATGCATATGAGGAAGATTTCAAACATTAGCCTTGAGCCTCCACACATACACATGTGGATACACATGTAAACACATGTCCATGCACGTGCGCACGTGCGCGCGCACACACACAAAAACATGTCTGTATGCATGCACCACATACACACAGACGTGAAAAGAGGGAAAGAATATACTAGAATTGATGGCATGGCCCACGCAAACAGTCGTGCATGAATTTTCACGGTGACTTAGTCAAAGCAGCACATGATCACGACAGTTAGAAACTACAAACAACACGAACATAGACTAACAAACAGACAATAAACACAAATGCAGTCTGTCTGCTCAGTCAGTGCTACCAAGCAATGGAAAGTAGGGAGCCCCAGCTATTGTAACAGTACATGTAAACCACATCACAATACAGAGGGAGAACATCCAGGTGCCCGATTACACAGACAGGAATCCTCTTGTATAAAATGTCAGGACATGTGCAGCTATCAGTAGTGACGGAGACCTGGCCAGTGGCCTCCTAAAGCCACAGTGGCTGCTGTAACTGTGAGGTCTGGTGGATGGAACACAAGACACTTTAATGGGATGATCCAAAATATTTCTGACTGTAGTGTTGTGTGTATGGCCATATGCCCCCATCCAAACCCCTGCATGTGTGTGTACTTGCCCCTCTGAAGGTTCCTGCAAAGGCCAGAAGACTTCACTGGATGCCCTAGAGTTGGAGTTACAGGTGGTTATGAGCTACCATGTGGGCCTGGGAACCAAGTCCAGATCCTCTGCAAGAGAAGCCAGTATTCTTAACTGCTGAGCAATTTCTCCAGCCCCTACATTGTATCCATTGGTGTTTCTTTGTAGATACAGTAGACCTCAGTCAAGGGGATACAACCCAACCAGACCAAACTGGCCAACCCAGGCATATGTCCAGCATCTCAAATTTTCCCCTTAGGAAATACCAAAGTGGGTCAGTAAGATGACTCAGTGGGTGAAGATTCCCACCACCAAGCATGCCAAACACGACAAGTTTGATTCCCAGGACTAACATGGTAGAATGAAAGAATCAACACCAGCGGGTCTGACCTCCACATAGAGGCAACGATGTGGACTGATGCACACATACAGAGCGCACGCGCGCGCACGCGCACACACACGTACAAAATAAATAATTGTAAAAAATATCAAAGTGAAAAACCAGATAGCTCCTTCTGCATTCACTAGTAACAAAATCATTAAGGCAACTGTCTCCGCACATGCACACTGGCTTATTTGCTTATTGGCTGAACAGTGTAGGGCCTCAGGCATCTAGATGGAAACTACAGCACTCAGCTATGACCTCACCTCCCTCAAACTGCACTTAAAGCTCTTCCTAAATAGGGTCTTATTAATCCTAACAGTCCCTCCTTAAGCCGTATCTTCTTTTTCTTCTGTCTTCTCAGTACTTATTCTACTCACCTCTTCCCACCTTGCTCCATGCTCTTTCCTCCACCATTTAGCCTTCAGTGTTCTCCATCACTGTGTTTGGCTATCTGACTGATAGGTGTTTCCTCTGAGGAGCTTGTGGCTCCCTGAGATTTATACTACCATTTCATACACAGTTCCACTCTGAATATCTTAATCCAGTCTGTTTGTCTGTACATACATGTTGTCTGTGCCACATTCAGTATGTCATGAAGCTGGATTGTCTTACCTACTCCTTCCCCTAACACACACCCATCATTCCCACATCTGACATATTCCCAAGTTGCTTGAGGGGATGATGTGTCTTGGGTGTCCTTCCCAGTACCCAGCCCAATTAGGACTGGTAAACAGGCATTTAGACAGGCAGGCGTGTTCTCCAGATAGCTTGGAAACACACCTCCCTTTTATCTTCTTTAGAAATCAACTGCATGACTGTCTTACTACAGGTCATGGGGAATAATTCATGCAGCCATTCATGAGGCCACTTATAGTTACCCCAAGAATTCCTTGTTATAATATTGGAAGTACTTCTAACCTGTGGCCTTTTTTTTCTTATCTCTACTTAAAGCTTTTCTGGAAGGAATTCAATTTCCGCTTTCCTTAATGTTCCTTGAATGTTGTACATATCTTAAAAGTGGATTCCTCATAAAACAATATGGATTATGTTCTCATTCTGTTAACGGTGTGAAAGCCAGTCTGAAAGACAGGAATAAGACTCTCTTAAAATCAAGTCCAAGTTTTAAAGGAATATAAAACTTTCTCTTTAAAAATATTCCCTTCTACTTCTACCTTCTAACCCATAGAGCTTGTCTGGTTTAATTCCACCTTGGAAATATTATTATTATTATTATCATCATCATTATTATTATCATTATTTTTATTTCTGTTTGCACTGGGAGCAGAGCCAAGGCTCCTATGGTTTAGCAACGGCACAGAAGCACCTTTGCTTCCATACCATAGTGGAGTCTCTTCTCAACAAGGCATGAGCCTGAAAGGGACTCTCACATGCTGCGGCTCTGAGAAGCTGATAATAAAGAAACTGGAATTGGAAAGTTAATGCCTGCGGGGCCGGCTCTGTAATGGACATACAGGTGAGAAAAGTGGGAGAAAGCTGCAGTGTGGAAAGCTCTGGCTCCTGGCTAAGAGGTTACTCATTTGGAAGGAATTAAAAGCGGGCCATGGGGCAAGAGCTACACTAGCCTGAGACTTGCAACCGTGGGTGTTTGTATTGGAATATGGTGGGAGATGGCTCTAACCAAAACATAGGAGCTAAAGTGGGCTCATTTAGGGTGTGTGTGTGTGTGTGTGTGTGTGTGTAACAGAGAGTCAGAAACCAGGTGAATCCTTGGCAGAACGTTTTGTGGCAGAAGAGAAAGTAGAAAGTCAACTTGGGACCCATTGCAAGCTGAGCTTGGAGTATTAAGCCCAAAGGGCCATGATAATATAGATCATGGACCATGAAACTAAGATGGCAAAAATACCCACTGTCTTCAGGTCCCAGTCATTGGAAATTCAGGGTTAAGCTATCAGCACATGTGGTTTCTCCTGGGCCCCCACGGCCCCTCCAGGCTTGCAGATGGCATGTCCTCCTATGGCCTTCCTTCCGTATACATAAACTCTGTTCATAACTTTGTCCAGATTTCTTCTTTGGAGGACACTGGTTTATGTTAGCCCCCAGCCCTGCCCCAAACAACTTCACCTTCAATCCAGTAACCACTCTAAAGGTGCCATCTCCAAGTTCAGTCACGTCCTGAGGTTATCAGGCTTAGCGCTTTTCTATATGGGTTCCCGGGAGGACACAGTTCTTCCCATGCCAGTTGAGGCTCTAGCAGATGTCACCTCTTGACATGGCATGGGGTCCTATGGGCTTCAGGATTCTAGAGTTCTGCATTCCTAGAGTTTTTCCCCAAAGTATCTTGACCCACATCAAGAACACTGCTTGTCCTTACTCAGTGCCTCATGCTGCCAGGTATTGTCACTGCCTTGCTGGGTCCCCAGCTTATTCACTGAGGACTCTGAGCTGGGATGCTATACCCTTCCTGCATTTCTTTGTCCTTTACCGTTTTCTAGTCACTCAGTACTCACATACATTTGTCCCTGGGATTGGAAGAGTGCAGGAGTCCTGTGTGGTGAAGTCATGCCTCTGGTGGCGCATGCAGGTTAGGAAGATGGGAAAATGAGGAATCCCAAGTTTGAGCCAAGTTGATTTTTGATTTCTCAGTTGCCCACAGTCTCATTGCCTAGTAGTAATACACAAAACAGGGGTCTGTTTTCCCCTTTTTTATGTATTGTGCAAATGCCCGTTCTAAAGTCACCTCTGCGATTGCTTACCTCATCTCCAGACAGTACTGTGACTTCTTCTAGGAGAGCTCCTAAGTGCACAGCTCTCGCAGCCACTAAACAGTTTCTGGAGTACTCAGTAGAACCCCCATCACAGGCTTTTCTTCTTCCCTGAGTATTTGAATAGGAGCTTTGCTGTTGGAGTCCAGATTCTGCTGTGATTCACTGTCATGTAGAAGTTCAAAGTTGAAGATTTCGGTCACGCTCTGAGAGTCTCTCTGCCAGGCTCCATCCCCCTTTTTGCTTTGTTTTGTTCCTTTGTAGTGCTGAGGCTGTAACCCCAGAGCCTCCAGCGTGCCAGCCATGTGCTCTGCCATTGAGCCACATCCCAGCCCGTACTTCCTTCCGTGGGTACCACCACAGACTGGTTGAAACTTGGTTTGGTTGAATCACTCCAGTTCAGATCTCAGTTCCACCACTTACCCACTGGATAACCTTGCTTTAATGGCCCTTCCCTCTAAGTTTGTTTTCCAATTTAAATAGAGAAAATAGGGCTGGAAAGAGAACTCAGTTGATAGTGATTGGAGCACATAGCATGAGGACCTGGGGTCCACATCTGGTAGTCACATCAAGAACTAGGGCAATAGTTCACTCCTGTAACCTCAGCCCTGAGGAGACAGAGACAGTCTGAGTCCTAAGAACCACTGGTCAGACCACGTGGGCCCATGGTGCACCCTGGGTTTCAGTGAAAGACCCAGTCTCAAAAAGTAAGATGGGAAGCAGTGAGGAGAGAGAACTGATTCCACCTTCTGGCTTTTACATGCACATTCACATACACTCACACATGTGTACACACACATGCTTGGACATGTATACACCTCCTCCTGCACCCCTCCCCAAACACACAGGGGAAAATAATTACACTGTGTCCACAGAGGTGTTGGAAGAATTGAATGAGTCACCTGCTTGCCACAAGTTCCTGGTGCCACTAAACTTCCAATACATGCCATCTCCATTGTCACTCATATTAGTGGCAGTGACAGTTGTAAGAGCAGAAGAGTCACATCGTGTTACTCTTCACTGCAGTGTGGAGAAGTGTTGAGAAGGTTCAGGAGAGAAACTATTGCAAGGTGAGGCATTCGTTCACAAACGTAGGTGACTGGCTCAGCTGTAAGACGGAAAGTTGGGCTTAAGTATCACATGTCACAGGAGATGCTATTTCTCAAACTGGTTCTGAGGTCAGATGTGTTGATCAGAGGACAGATCTTGGACCTTCTGATTTGCAGAAATGTCTGACTCCTTAAAGGGGATGAGTAATTCACAGTCTCTCAGGACGATTTTTAAGGGTTGGGGAAGTCCTTGCTAATTCTCCTAGACAATATCTAGTGGTGCACAGATTAGAAATTGCTAAAACAAAGTTGGCATCGTGTGCATGCCTGTAAACCCAGAACTTGGGAAGTGGAATCAAAAGGATCCAGAGTTAAAGTCATCCTCAACTGAATAGTGAGTTCAAGGCTAGCCTGTAAGAGACCCTATCCAAAAAAGAAAAGAAAAAAGAAAAGAAAAAGAAAAAAAGCTGTCAGAAGACTTGACAGCTGGTTTCTGATAATTTGAGAATATACCACTTGATGTTGTCACGAGTCACAAGTGAGCAAGGACAGGCCCATGCCAGGCTTGCTGGTTGCAATTTCTCTTGTTCTCATTAACCTTCATTAGTGGTCCCAAGATAGGAGCTAGGTTCATTTCATTTTGTAGGTTTAACTGTGAGCTGAAGCCATTGGCAACCCTAAGTTGTCTCCTTCTTTCTGCTTTTTATGTTAGGACACTTAGCTGTCTACTGAACTCACTTGCTTCCATGTAGGGAAGCCCTGACGTCTTCCCAGCAGAGCCCTGGAGGCCGAGGCAGCCGTGGAGCTGTTGCCGTCTCCACTTGCAAGCTTTCCTGTCATGGCTTCAAGTGGTCTGGAGCGTCATGTGAACCAACTAGATGGCCGGCGTTTTATCACAGCCCAGTTGCCAGGGAGGGTCTCTGTGTCATGGGAAAGGAGCAGAGGAGCGCTTTAAGTACAATACAGAGGCTGAATTGGAACCCACACGAACTTTCCTTCAAACTTCTTCAGTCTGGGCAGAGGGAGATAATTCTGCAGCAGCAGGGACACATGGAGTAGCACACGCTTGAGCTCCTGCCTCCACCTCCCAAGGGCTGGGATGGCAGGCACGCACCACTGTGTCCAGTGGATTTTAAATTATGTGAGCAGGAGCAATAGCCAAAGGTTACAGATGAGGATATTAACTTAGTGGAAGAATCAGGTAAATTGAGAGAGAAACTGCCAGGAATGTGGATCGTCCAGGTGTGTGGATCGTCCAGGTGTGTGGATCGTAAGTCTTCGAGGTGCTACAGCTGGGAGGAAGAGTTATCTGTGAGCCTCCTAGGGCTTCACACCAAGAGAGAGAGCCAGTCAGATTATTTTTATGAATCCATCAGTTCATGTAAATCAACCAGCATGCGTGACACTCGGCATGCAATCACCTTTCTGCCCTTCCTTACCCTGCCAGTTGAGAGAAGATATAGCACTCCAATGTCTTTCTGTAGTCTTTGGCTTCATTCATGGGGGTGGGGGTGGGGGTGGGGGCTAAAGAGATGCAAAGACTTGGGAATATCTTCTTTTACTTTGTTTCTTTATTGGGGGGAGTGTGTATTATGAGTATATGAAGTACCAGAAATACATCTCTCTGCCCTCCAGAATTTCAGTCTGGAACTCGCCTTTGAGAACTTAGGTGGAAATTAAAATGAGCAATGTACCTGGCCCTGTTCAGAGTTGCTTCCCTCTCAGGCTCATCGTCAAGGTCATCAGCTCCAGGTAGCACAGCCCAGGCTTCCATCACCTTCCTTTTCCTTCCCCCTTGCCCTTGACGCTGGCAAAGGAGTCGTCAGGATTCTCATAAAATTCCGCAGTGATGGCTTCTTCCGTTCTCTGTATTTCCTTAAGTGAACATCTGTCTAACGGTTCACCTCCATCGCCTTACTGCTTCCCTCATGCTTTCACTCTTTCCAGACAATAAACTTTATTTTCTTCATAAGAATTCAGTCTACGCAAGGGTATTAGGCAGCTTGTTGGCACCTTTTAATTCCTGGATGTTGTCCAGGAAGGCTCTTCACGGGAGTTCCAATGGGTTCATCTGTGAATCGGGGAAGACAATGCGGCTTTGTGTTTGGGTTTTTATCAGTTACCTTCTGTTTGTAAACATCTGTTAGCCAGTGCCCACCCCTGCACCCCCACCCCCATCAGAAATAAAAGGATTCTTCCGTTTTTCACTCTTTTTGCATAGCATAGGGAGAAGACTGTGCTCGCTGATTTTCCTTTTTCCTGGTCAAGTGCACAGGTATGTGACCATTG
Source organism: Peromyscus aztecus (assembly GCA_902168405.1). Lineage (NCBI taxonomy): Eukaryota > Metazoa > Chordata > Mammalia > Rodentia > Cricetidae > Peromyscus > Peromyscus aztecus. The sequence goes on along the minus strand of CABHPQ010171834.1, from coordinate 8,741 downwards.
AGCTGAAAACTATGGACTTTGCACATATTGGCGAATGACTTTCCATAGGGACCCAAGCACTTTATTTCATTAATGGCTGAGAAACCTGCTAATCCGCTCATTACTGCCGTTTAATTTTGATGCTGGTTTTTGATGATGTATTGAAAAACTGTATAAACTGCCAATTACAACTAGAAAACATTTCCATTTCTGAAGAGGCCATTATTTTTTTCATTTACTTAGCAATGCGCAGCAAGCCACCACCACCCTTTTTGCTTTGGATTGCATTCCATCCTTAATCTTTCTTAGTTGTTTATTGTTATGTCCTTCCCAATAAATTGTCCCATCTTGTTTTTCCACTCTTTCACTCAATTTAAGAATGCTCTTGAACCACTGTATACAGTTTCATTTGGTTTTGTTATTGTTGTTACTGATCTGTCCCTATGTCCTATTGATTTTATGGTTTTCATTCTTCATGCTTTTATGCTTTCCTGTGTGGCCCATTATTAAAAGCACAGTACGTTGGGCCTGATGAGATTGACCAGTAGGTAAAGGCACCTGTCATCAAAACTGGTGGCCTATGTTTGATCTCTGGACTCCACATGGAAGGAGAGAGCTGACTTCCACAAGTTGTCCTCTGAATTCTACACATGTACCATGCCCACATTCATATGCATCAGACACATGCATGCATGCATGCATGCACACATGCACTCACGCATGCACACACTCACACACACACCAAAAAAAAAAAAAAATCAGAGAGCTGTGGTAAAATGCTGGATTTGCTTGTGGGTTTGCAGATCTGAGAGGGAGTGTTAGTTCTGGGCAAGGAATAGATGCAGTTGCTTCTCTGGTCCACTGTGAACCTGCTTTTGTAAAGCTGGTCTCCCAGGCTCTGATTGCCACAAATTCGGATATGGGGCAGAGCAGTGAAGATGGGAACCCTGAAGAACCATCTGGGTGTGGAGCAGTGTTCTTGCGTGCCTTGTGTGGTACGAGTTTGGTACTTTGGTGGGGCTAAGGGTCAAGGATGGTTTCGCAGTGAAGCCTACCTTTCTACCTATTTGTTTCTGTTCCATTTGCATGTGCTGAAACCCAACTTTAAAGGTATAGCAAGGGCTTTGCAGAAGTTCAAGACAGGGTGCTGGTTAGGAGGCTCCAGGCACAGGTTCTGACTTCTCTGACTTGTGATGACCCCAAGTTTGAACTGTGGCACAGAACATACCTGCTGTAGACTATACTCCTTGTGAAAGGAGGCAAATAAATTGTGTTTTGCTTACTGTGATCAGCTTATAAGAAAAGCTGGTTTTAGCTCATGCTTTCTCTTGGTTTTCTTGCTTTGGTCTGTATGTCTGCTTTGAGTACACGGCAGAAAGGCCTGTAGACTTCATGGCATCTGGGAAGCAAAAGAATAAGGGGAGGAACCAGGATTTCCAATTCTTTGATTAAGGCCATGCCTCCCCACCAGTGACTTAATTTCCTTCCAGTAGGCCCCATCTCCTAAAGGTTCCACCACCAACTGGAACCAAGCCTTTAACACCTGACTGTGGGGAACTCTTATCAGTATCTCACCAGGTTGCTCGTTAGGTTTTATTAATACTGGAGTAAGGCCAGTGTGGAAGTCACAAGTGGAGAGAGAAGGTTACATCTACTGGGACTCTGAGAATACCCCAGGAACTGTCTTTTCAACACATATGAACACATGTGTACACATATCTCTAGATGGAAGGGTACCTGCCCTGAATCCTCATGTCCCTCCCTCCATACAAGTCTACCCCTTTTTCCAACAGTATTAGTATTTAGGCTTACTAAGTCACTGTGCTTAGGAGGATGGATTCATACCTTCAGTCTTTAATCTCTATAAAACATTGTCCTGGTCAGGTTGTCTAAACTTTGATTTTGGAGATGGACTTGGGCATAATCAAAGAAAACATGGAGCTTGGGACACAGTTATGGAATATATATTCCATGCTAAGCATTTCCATATATAGTATCCTTAATATTCACTGTAGGTCTGTGGGGTCAGCAATATCAAGATCATCAACATCATTGTCCATATTCACTGTAATTATTGATCACCTCTGTATCCAGGCACAGTACTGCATTCTTTATTATCATTGTCTGATTGCATGCTCCTAGCATTCTGGCTTGGTGGTTACACTAACTCATGTTTTATCAGACCTTAGAGAACTTGGAGAATTACCCAGTATCAGCAGAGCTGGGCTGGATTAGGTGTGATTTCTGTGCCTCTACTCTCTTACCTAAGGAGGAGAAGCCTGGTGAGGAGAAGATCAAGCATTCCTCTTTGCCACCCATACTCCTGGGGGCTTGCATGATGGATTTGGCTTAGGCATCTGTCCAAGTAAATCTACAGGCCTCAAGTCTCTTCTTGTATTCCTGACTATGTTTAAAATAAGATCTTTGTTAAAAAGAAACAGCCACATAGTGATGTTTTAAGTAATACAGAATCATCTCCATGCAAGCCTCTCCTCGCATCCATTCAACACTAAGCATAATCCCTCCAAAAGGTAGTGTTTTCTGTTCCCTTACTAAAAAGAAACAAATACAAAATTGCTTATGTCAGCAGTAAATTAGTTCATGTATATTGCACATTAACATTCAATACTATATTTAATCAAGTTAGAATTCTAATTTTTCTGGTTACAAAGTAATGTAGTTATTTTAATGAATTTATTAGATATTCTTGCATATATTCAAATAAAGATGAAACAGTGCTACAGAGTCCCCAAACCTATCACTATGAATTTTGCTTATATATTTCTAATAATTGAAATGACACTCTACTCCTACTTTTATAGCTGTGTTCTGACCGCCTTTCCGCACCCATGACTCTTCCTTGACAGTGCAGTCATGGTGCCTGTAGGATGCCTCCACCACTGACTAGCCAATTCGCTTATTCCTGGGTGCAGAGGCTCTGTCCAGTTTTTCACAGTTGTGAACAACACTGCTATATTTCCTGTGGAGTGAGAATCCCAAGTGGAAATTAATAATTCCTTTGCTGTATGGTTGTTCCTATTTATTTTATTTTCCCAAGAAGCCCATGAGGATCTGTTTTCTCACACCCTCACCATGCTGTGTATTTATCATTTTATCATGACTCACTAGTATCACTGCTGGATGAGCCTCATCCCCATTCCATTGATAACAGAGAGCAAAGGCTGGGTATGTCTGACAGTTTATCCCAATATTCTTATCAGGGTTAAAGATGTATGGAACAAAAAGGCTCACCATTTTGCATGAAAAGCTTTAAAGCACTATAGCTAATTTGTTATGAACAGTATGCAAATTAAATCCCCCCTCATGTTGAAATGCTAATAAAACCTCATTCATTGAGACTTCAGAATTGTTGTAAGAAAACGCTTTGAAAACATAAGGGATCAATACTTAGGGAACAAAACCACTTTTCTTTTTCCTGAATCTACTTTGGTGCTTGAAAATGAAAGAACATAAGTTGGAATAGGTTCTGCAGCATTTAAGTAGGATCCTAAATTTTTTAAAAGCTGCAGTGAGGCCTTTAGAACCCCCACAGGTGACTGGACTTTTCACTGAGACTGGGCATAGGCATACCATTAACTACAAAGGAGCCTCTTAGAAGAGGAAGTAGGGTGCAGTATACGTGGGGAGACCATGACTTTGTGAAGGTTATGATCTGTTATGAGACATACCTGAGGAAGCAAAAACACTGAAAAACAGAAGTGCCCTTGAATGGGGGATACCCATGGAGGCGGGACTTGGGGCTGATGTCCTGGAAGATGTAACTATGGCCTTAGTTTGGCTTCTACACAACACCAAAGCAGGAACTTAATTTTACAATCAATATTTTGATAATATTCTGTGGAGGGAGCTGCATTCATTTTGCAAACTTACCTTGCTTTGCTATTGAGTCCTGAAAATACTTTTAGTCAATTGTGGTGGTACATGCCTGCCATTCCAGCACTTAATGGGTAGAGGCAGGAAGGATGAGGCATTTAAGGCCAACCTTGGCAACCTAGTTAAGTTAGAGGCCCACCTGAATTGCATCAAACCTTGTCAAACAACAGCAACAAACCTGGAGAAACCAATTTTAAATAAACATCGTGGCTCCCAAGAGTCAGTAAGCTTTTTAAAAGGAATATAAAATGACCAGGTGTGGTGTGGGGCTCATGTCTGCATTCCTAGCACTTGGGAGACTGAGCGGGAGGATTGCTATGATTGCCAGCCTGGGCTGCAGCGTGAGAGTGCACACACACACACACACACACACACACACACACACACACACACACACTTTTACACGTGACCCGGCATTCAACATTGGATCCTCCTGCATGCATAGCAAGCAGTCTTACCCACCGAGCCGTTTCCCAAACTCCCTAAAGTAAGAATAAGTATTCTAGTATCAAACATTGCTTTGACAGTCACTTGTTTTAAAGGATGGTCGTGTCATTTTGATTTTTTAAATTTCTATCTTGAATTAACTTCAGACCCTTCTAGACGTTACAGACCTCAAGGTGACAGTTTTCCCACTTTGCTCCAAGGTTATCAGTTCCCCTTACCATAGTGTGAGGATCAAGCCCTTGCTTGGATGCCACCTTTTAGCCCGTGTTTTATGTTTATTCCAGCAGCTGGTCCCGGGTCCAGCTACTGTGTCTGCCTGGCCACTTTCCATCACAGACAGTCCCTGTATCTCCTTCTGGTTTTCCTGCCATTGAGACCTTGCGTCTTTCTGAAAAGTTTCTCACGATTAGATTGGTTGTCAGCATTATTTTGGTGGTGGCATGAACATCACAGGAGTGATGTAGTTCATGTCTTTCTTCCTGTGTCATCAGAGGACCATGGTAAGTCTTGTCTCCCATGATGTTATCCTTCTCTGTTAAAGAGATGTCTTCAGAATTACCCTGGTGGAATATTGCTAAGCCTTCCGCTGATTCACGATCATTCAAAGGCAATGCTTTGGGACTGTGACAAGTCTCTCCTTCTCCTAACCCTTCCACACAGTGACTGTGGATCTTCTTGGTGGATCTTGTCAGAAGCAGGTCCTCCAGTGGTGTTGGCCTGGGAGAGGTTGTACACCCCCACCTGCTTGCTTTCTGCATTCACTAACTAGGATTCTCCAGAGGGAAGAACCACCCCGTTTCCATTTATTTACTACTCAGTATGCTGCTTCCATTCACATGAGTCACAGGGAGTCATTTTATTCTGTTACTTGTAATCAAGCAGTATAATTATTTATTCAGTTGCTCAGTTCATTCCAGTCCAGGCTATTAGGAGCTTCTGATGATTGACTTCTGTGAAGGACAGCCATTCTGAGTGATTTCCCCGCTCACTGTGTCCCTTTCTTATTTCTTGTAATCTTAGGCCAGTGATGGCTTAGTGGGGAATTCTTGGGAACACACTTGTCCAGATTTGTACCGTATACCTCTGAGATGTTGACATCAGAAGAGAAAGCACACAGTGAAGGAGACAGAAGCTGTTACCTAGAGTGAACAGGTTTCCTGGTGCTCTTAGGAAGGGCAACGATTCTTATAGGGATGGAAAGGAGTGTGGACTGTTTCCAGGAAGTGGCCTCCGTCCTAACAATAGCACATGGAGATCTTCATCTGTCTAGTAGTGCTTAGAGAACTTAGTTCTCTTTCAATAGTACTAGGAGGGTTTATTTCTCAGACTTTAGTACATTCCCAGCAGGTGCTGAGTCATAACATGGTTCAGTCATCATTTTATGTCATTATTTCCTCCATGGTACTGAGAGGGAGATCTTCTAGTCACACACACACACACACACACACACACACACACACACACACACACTGTAGTGTACAGTCTTGGCTTATGAAGTGTTTATGAGTTCCTGTCAATTCTATAATCTTAAGTGCCTTCCTTTTAGAATGTGGGAGTTTTAACATGAAGTGATTTTGCAAGAAATCTGAAGCTGAGAGTCTGTCTCAGAAGACAAAACGTTCCCTGAATTTACTTGGCTACTACCTTTGTGTTCTTCTGGTAACCCTCTTCAGTTTGCTGTCCTTCAAACTCTTAGAAGAAAGTGGGCTCTGGAGGAAATCTTCCTGCCTCCAGAAGAGCCAGACCCTCCAGCTTACAGAGGAGGTGGTGCCCTGGGAGTGGGTCCTAGGAGGACAGGAACTTGAGCCAGTGTCACCAGTAGAGTTGAGGTTCGTCTTGGATGAGAAGCCAGCTTTATCTGCTTCAAATCTGCCAACTTGCTGTAGTGCTCACAAAAATCAGCTGCCACAGCCCCCAGCACCTGCCTGACTGAGGAGATCAAAGCATTCTGCAGAGGACTTCCTTAATCTCAAGTGTGTGCTTTTCTCCCTGGCCCCGGGCCAAATCCCCCCTCTCAATTTTGCTTTCAAGGTTGAGCTTTTTTTTTAGTGTTCATGACCTTGCTCTTCTTAGCCTGTGGATGTCGCTCTCCATCCACAACCCTCCTTTTCCTGGACCCTGTTTGCAGCCAAGACTATAATTTTATTTTGGGTTTGGATATACTGATTACATTTTAGCTTCTGGTATATTTTCTTACCTGTCACAGCCATTAAATTTATTTTAATAGTTACTCTACCCTACTGATAGCCACTAAAGGGGAAATTGGATATTGTCTATCAATTGGCTAGTCTGTGAACTAAGGCTGTATCTAATTACAAGGTATTGTATCAGTTCTGATTTATTAACCATTTACTGTGCCTGGGCGAAAGTAACATTTTTAGTAGCACTGGGCTGCCTGGATGAAGCTTCCTAAAAGGGCAGGGTGCCCGGAATATCTGATCTTACAGTTATTACTTTGTGTCATATATAATCTTGTTTTTTCCCTGCAACAAATAAATCTTTGGGACTCCCGGAGAAAAAAAAATAAGAAGGGGAAAAAAAAACATTTGTGGTTACAGTATAATAAAAATAAACCATTTGTCGTGACTGTAGCTGACATTTATCAGCCCGTTTGTGGGTGCTCTTTCTCTCTCTCTCTAATACAGAACATAATTTGTCACTTTGTAAATACACTCCAGTCTAAATCCCTGCCAGCATCTGTTAATGTTTGAAGGATTAATGTGCTACCCTGTATATGTCTGCACTTCCAGGGAACAGCAGAGCACGTGCTGTGGATCTTAGGAGAGCCAGGAAATGACATTTTTCTGTGTTTTCCTACACATGGCACTCATTTGGGCCTCTCCTGATTTTTCTTATTCCTGTTCTAGTCTGCAGTCTGTGTAGGTACCTGGGATGCCACCTCTGCCTGGATTCACAGATCCTTCAACCTTTCTTCGTTCTTTCGTGGTCAGACTCATAGTGCGTGTTCACGGTGGATGAGACCCAGTGATGCTCTGAGGTCAACTTGGCTTAGTTTCAAGTTCTTCATCTGTTTTATGAACCACAGATTTTTTTTTTGCATTTTCTCATTTACAAAGTGGAGATGCTGAATATGTACTTCTTAAAGGAGTTATGGATAAATGGATGTGTGGATGTGGAGAATCTAGCTTTGCACCAAGGCAGGAGTTGAATATGGGGTTGTTATCTTAGGTTATTATCACCGTGTGTGAAATCGAAAGTGTCCCTTGCAGTATCCCAATACTCTAAGTATTATGATGTTTCTGTTTGTTTTAATTTTCATCATTTCCTGTTAGTGGGTTTTGTATTTGTTCAGAAGTATTTACCTCCCTGTGAATTAGGCACATCCCACCGTCAGCCTGTAAAAAACTATGGTTCTAAGGATGGGCTGACGCTCAGTGTTAGAGCCTTCATCTAGTGTGTGCTAAGCCTTGGGTCTGATCCCCAGTATTGCAAAGAAAGGCAAAAACAAAACAAAACAAACAAAACAAAAACCAAACACTACCGCCAACAAAACAAAACAAAAAAACTAACCTGGCATGGGGGGTAACCTATGGTTTCTAAGAGGGCTTGATTCATAGAATCGGGGCAGGATAAAGGGTTTCCTTACACCCCTTCACCAATGTCAAAGAAATTATCTATCTTGTTTCAAGGTCTAGATTTTCTGTAACCACTGCATGCTACAAGTTCCCTAAAGGAGAGTGTGGCCAATGATGCATACATTCATTTTTCATTTTTTAGATTTGTTTTATTTTATGTGTATACATGCTTTGCTTTAATGTCTTTACATGTACCACATGAGTGCCTGGTACCCATGCAAGCCAGAAAAGGCATCAAACTCCCAGGCATTGGAGTTACAGTGGCTGTGAGCCACTATGTGGGTGTTGGGAACTGAACCTTGGTCCTCTGCAAGAACAGCCAGTGCTCTGAACCACTGGGTCATCTCTCCGGCCACCAAGTAATTCTTAATACTTTATGGAGTGACCCTCAGGTGTCAGTTGCTTTTTATCTACTGATTGCCATTTAGATCAGAAAAGGATTCCTAGATGTGGAAGACTCAGCTCCTGTGTTTAGTTCCTGTTTTTTGCACTTCTTTATTTGTTGCTGTGCCTCCACATTCTAGGCGAGTGTTCCTTTACTGAGCAGCATCCCCAGCTCATTCCTTCATATTTTTCCCCGCTTTGGTTCACACTCCTTCCCCTTTGATCCCACCCACCCAACTTGTGTGTCTTCACTTGCAACTCTTCTCTCTGGTAAAACAGGAAGAGCTCACAGGCCAACCCCTTGGTACATCCTTAATTCTGCATACTACTTGGGGCTGTTTATACTATGAAACATTGCTCTCTTTATCAATAGCCTGTGTGCTAAAATGGTAGTTATCTGAAAGTATGGATAGCCTTCTCCTCTTTCTCATCCATCCATCT
>CABHPQ010171833.1:8375-44677 GCA_902168405.1 Peromyscus aztecus | reverse complement strand
ACTCGGGAGGCAGAGGCAGGCGAATCTCTGTGAGTTCGAGGCCAGCCTGGTCTCCCGAGTGCTGGGATTAAAGGCGTGCGCCACCACCGCCCGGCTCATACGTGTTTTGATGTGTGTGACCAGATTCTTTTGGAATCAGATCACAAATGATGGCTTGTAGCATGGTTTTATTCTACATTTTTTATGTGTTTAGCGCGAGCGTGCACGTGTGTGTGTGTGTGTGTGTGTGTGTCTGTCTGTCTGTGTGTGTGTCTGTGTGTGTGTGTCTGTGTGTCTGTCTGTGTCTGTATGTCTGTGTGTGTGTATGTGTATTTGGAGGTCAGAGGGCAATTTGTTAGGAGTTGGTTCTCCTACTCTAATGGGTTCCAGGGATCAAACTCAGGTCATCGAGTTTGATGGCAAGTGCCTTTACCCATTGAGTTATCTCACTGACCCCAGCCTTTACTTGTTTAAAATGCCAACAACAAATTTTATTTTTTTGTAATTTTATTAATCATTACTAATCTCATGCATCTTAAAATAACTCCCATGTTAACTGTCTTATATAAGTACATACATTTAAAAGTTAGAGATTGATGTTGATACACTACTCAGTAGACTGCTAAACCCTCCTCAGTGGGCTTCCACCAGTTTCCTCTTTCTGTTGTGTATAGTTGTCTCCTTTGACAGGAGCCAAACTTAACAACTTACAGTGTGTGTGGCTTACAGTTAGGTTTGCCTGCCTGTTAGCCTTACAGTATCCATTCAGAGCCTTACAGTATCCATTCAGTACACTTGTCCAAGTGATTATTGCTCTTGGAGTCTGACTCTTTCACTTTGAAAAATTCACTTAAACTCATTTAAAAGGTTACATGAGTCTATAGTTCATTTTATTTTAGCAGATAAACCTCACATAGCATGAAATTATCCATTTCAGAGTAAGTGGTGAGTGAGCACACATTGTATGACCAGTTCTCGTCTAGTTCTAAAAACTTCCATTACCCCCAAATGAAACCCCATGCTGGTTAAGCTCTTACTCCCCATCTTTCCCTCCCAGCCACCACTCTTGCAGCCTCCATTTCTGTTGTTACAGATTTATCTACTTGGGGCAATTAGGATGCATAGCATTGTACACTGTGGGCCCTTTATGGCTTCTTTCACTTACCACTGTTTTCAAGCCTCGTGAATGTCAGCATCTATCAGTACTTTGTTTCTATCTATTTTAAAATTTTTATTATATTTATGATGAGTGTGTGGTTACAAAGGTCAGAACTTGCAGGAGTCAATTATTTCTTTCCACATGTGGATCCCGGGGGTGGACTGAAGTCTCCAGGCTTGCAAGACAAGCACGTTTGCCCACTGAACCAAATTACCAGCCCCATTTGTTTTTTAAACCATGGTAAAATATATCTAACCTAAAGTTGCCATTTAGCTGGGCAGTGGTGGCCCACACATTTAATCCCAGCAGTCGGGAGGCAGAGATCAGTGAATCTGAGTTCTAGGCCAGCCTAGTGTGCAGAGCGAGTTCCAGGGCAACCAGGGCTACACAGAGAAACCCTGTCTCAAAAAACCAAAGTAAATAAAAACAAAGTTGCCATTTAATCATGTGTAAACATGAATGCAGTTAAAGTCGTTAAATACGTGTGCTGTATTGTTCTGCCAATCACTGTTCCCAAAGCTTTGTCACCCTAAGTAAGCCCTGTACCTGTTGGGTAGTGACAGCCCGTTTCTCACTCTGCCAGCCCTGGATAACTTCTGGTTTAAACTTCTAGTTTACCTGTCTTTGTGAATTTGCCTCTTTGAGATCTTAATATAGTTTGTTTGGTTTTTTGAGACCAGGTCTCTTGTAGCCTGGGATGACCTTGAATTTGCTATGTAGCAGAGGTTGGCCTTGAATTCCTGATCCCCTCGGATACTGGGATTACAGGCATGCATCACCGTGTCTGCTGTGTCTAATGTATTTCACTAAGGTTGTCTGTGGTAACTGTACCAGAATTTCATCCTTGCTGGGCCTGATGGCACAGGCCTGTAATCTGCCTACTCAGGAGCCCGAAGCAGGAGGATTTCAATTGCAAACCCAGCCAGGGTAACTTCGTAATACACTATCTTAAAATTTTCTTTAAGGGGGCTGTGAATAACACCTCAGTGGTAGGTTTTTGTGTAGTATGTAGTAGGGTTTTATTGCTGTGACGAGACCATGACCATGGCAGCTCTTGCAAAGGAAAACATCTAATTGGTGCTGGCTTACATTTCAGAGGTTTAGTCCATTATGACAGGAAGCATGGCTGAGTACAGGCAGACATGATGCTGAGAGGTAGCTAAGAGTCCTATATCTGCATCCACAGGCAGCAGGAGTGTCACACTAGATCTGACTTGAGCATTTGAGACCTCAAAGCCCACCCCAGGACACACTTCCTCCAGCAAAGCCACACCCACTCCAGCAAAGCCACACCCACTCCAGCAAAGCCACACCTACTCCAACAAAGCCACACCTCCTAATAGTGCTATGGGCCTATGGGACCATTATTATTATTATTATTATATTATTATATCTGTTTATTTATTTATTTATTTATTTATTTATTTATTTATTTATTTATTTGGTTTTTCGAGACAGGGTTTCTCTGTGTAGCTTTGCCCCTTTCCTGGAACTCGCTTTGTAGACCAGGCTGGCCTCAAACTCACAGAGATCCATCTGCCTCTGCCTCCCGAATGCTGGGATTAAAGATGTGCACCACCACCGTCCAGCAGGGGCCATTTTTATTCAAACCACCACAGTATGCTTAAGGTCCTGCATCCAATACTGCAACAAAGAACTTACTCCTTCTTGGGGCAATGCTCTTTTGAATGGATTTGGATGTACCACATTTAACTTATTTCTTGTCTGTTGATGGGGATGCTGTCTTGTGTTTGGGGATGCTGCCGTGAGCCCTGGAGTTTGATTCCCCTTTGTAGTGTACCTGCCATAACTGACTCCTGGGCTAGAGTGTGTTTGTGGAAGCGGAATCGCTCTGTCCTGTAGTACACAACTATAGCTTTGCTGGCTGATGGTGAGCCGAACTCCAAATGGTTAGACCACAGTCTTGACAACACTTGAACTTACCAGATTTCTAAATGTTCCCATTTGGTGAGTGTGTTTTATTGTGAATTTAATTTTATTGTGTGTTTCCTGATAGGGATTGAACACAGTTTTTACATGTTTATAAGATATTTGTAACATACTTATTAACTTCCTATTAGTGGTTTGCCTTTTTCTGAATTAGTGTTGCCGAAATTGTCTCCAAATAATGCTTGCTCTTGGTATTTCTGCAGAACAAATAGTGGAGAAAGATGAAGGCCCATATTACACTCACCTGGGATCTGGCCCCACAGTAGCCTCTATCCGGGAACTCATGGAGGAGCGGTGAGTGACACCAACATCCAGGGAGAACGGGCCTGTCGGGTGGAATGTGGACGCTAAGCCTCACCTGAGTCGCAGGGTTGTGCTAGGAGGCACTAGGGAGAAGCCCAGTATCTGGGTGGTGGCAGGTTCAGTGTGGGCATCTCACTTCTGTCCTGCTTTCATTCCATCTGTAGATGTGCCCTCCATGTGCCCCGACCCCTTCTCTTGTTCCGGGAAAAACACAGCTAGGTGGTGGTATTACGTCTACAGAGTTAGTTCCCCACAGCCTGCTGTTCTTGGATAGCTTTCTACAGTGTTGCTTACCATGCTCCGTGTGCTCTGGACGCCCTGCAAGGAGGTACTTCGAGCTCAAGTTCCAATCAGGTGGCTTTTCTTGCTTTGATTTCTGACCTCCACCAAAATTACTTCATAAGTGGGGTCTGTGCTGATTTTTCCCGTATGAGATGTTCTGGCTTCGTGTTGCACATTTATCCAAGGGGTCCCGAAGGACTCTGGGATGCTTGGGGTCAGGGTGCATGTTGCTATAAAAGTGGTTTGTTTTGAGCTCACTTGAGAGCAACAGACTGAGTTGAGTTACATCTATGGATTTTTAATTTTTGATGTTTTTTAGTAGTTGAAGACATCATGAATTTATATTAGGACTCTAATTCAAGGCTGTGGGGTTAACAGCTTTCTCCTTCTTCTTCTTCTTCTTCTTCTTCTTCTTCTTCTTCTTCTTCCTCTTCTTCCTCTTCTTCCTCTTCTTCTTCCTCTTCTTCTTCCTCTTCTTCTTCCTCTTCTTCTTCCTCTTCTTCTTCTTCTTCTTCTTCTTCTAAGGGATGAAAGGTCTATTCTAGTTCACAGTTTGGAATCCAGTCTATTATGGTAGGGAGGCATTGTGACTGGATTATTGTTTCCAGAGTCAGGAGAAATTTTGAATCTTGAGCTCCTCCTTCTTCTTTTACATAAAGACTTTAGTTACTTATTTATGGGTTTTTTTTGTCATTGTTTTTAGTTTTAAGACAGGGCCTATGTAGCTCAGGCTGTCCTAAAACCCGCTATGTAGACCAGGCTATCTTCAAATTTGAGATCCATCTACCTCTGCTTTCTGAGTGCTGAGATTGGAGGCGTGCACCCCATGCCTGGCTCCTCACAAAGAGCCTTTGAAGTCTGCACAGCCACAGCAGAGAACAGCGCTGAGTCTCTGTCTCTGGAGGGTGACGTAGCTCTGTGGTTAAGAGCATGGACGCTCGCTGCCTGTGTCCCATCCTGATACTGCACTTGCTCCTGAGTCCCCTTGGGGCAGTTGTGTGCCTTGGTTTTCTTTTCTACAAAACAGAGATAGCACAAGGACACGCTGTAGGAATGCTGTAGACAGAGACCGAACTGGTATAAAGACTGAAGTGTGGGTTTCAGGTGTTCAGAAGAGGGTGCGCAGTCTTTGTCCTGTGTGTGTGTGTGTGTGTGTGTGTGTGTGTGTGTGTGTACAGTGGTATTTTCAAAACCACTCATTAGAATTTTAAGTAAAACAAAAGTAAAGGCGATCTACATTTGCTGGTGCACATGCATACTGTTTCATGGAAGGCTTAGTGGCTTAGTTTCTACAAACCTGGGAGCCAAGTCTTCTGGGCCGAGGGGAGCTGGGCTAAGCCCGTCAGTGCAGCAGGGGAATGGGATGGAGAATGGATCTACTGTAAGCTGAGCTGGATGGAGGTCACTGATCTACAGTAATCATTTCCTATATATCTGAAAACATTTCTGTTCAAAATAGCCATCAGAAAATAGCCCACTGTAAATGCAGTCCTGATTTAAAGGGCCCCACCTGAGCCCAGGACAATAGACTTAGATCCATATGTGTCTGTATGTCCTCACTGTGGGCCTCCTCAAGTGCCTGCCACAGCTTGCAGACTATACCAGGCCACATTTGGATAGGGACTTTTTATTGTTTTGCTGCTGTTGTTGTTGTTGACACAGTTTTCAACAGCCTAGGCAGACCTTAAGCTTTCTGTGTATCTGACACCGGCCTTGATGTTCTGATTCTCCTGCCTCCGTCTCTCAAGTGTTGGGGTCTGGTCCACCACTCCAGGCTTGACCGGTGGCTTCGGTAAGGGATTGCAATGCTTTATTTGCTCAAGTTTGAGCTGGGAGAGTGTGTGGTGTTAGTTTTAGTCTGATTTGGTTGTACTCCTTTGGAGGGGGTGTTAATAATCTTAGATGATTTCCAGACAGCTCTCTAAGTCTAAGTAACTTTTAATTATAGCAGAGTACATTCTGAAGGAAGAATCTGGAGGGAGTGATGGTGTTGAGATTATGCTTTTTTCCTCCCTGCTTTAAAAATAACAGCCACCTATAGATTCTTCAGAAAGCGATCCAAGGGAGGAACCACTCGGAGAGCTAGGAATGCTTGTGTTTTCCCTTGGCAACTGGCTTGTTTCCACCATAAGGACCCCACGAGTCACGGAGCAGGCCGTGCCTCCATATTCATCCTGGCTGCCCGTGAGTTGAGAGCCAGGTCCGCTTATCCCACCCTGGGAGGAATGTGAGGGTCACCTTTGGTGGTGGGAATCTGCTTAGGCCACCCCTGAATCTTGATGACACAACCCTATGAATCGCTATTAATGTTTTGATTTCTCATGTGATAAATTATTCTAGGCACAGCTCCTAAAAACACACAAAACCTGTGATCACATTTTGTATAGCAGCTCATCTTTCCCTGTGTCTTCACTGAGTGTATCTTATGGATGTCTTCTTATTCTGGGACGAGGAGGGAAGCAGTTGAGTAATGGATTTCTTGTGTGGATGTTGAGTTTGTGACTTGTCCCAACTGACTTTGGACCTCTCTCTTCACTTTTTCTTTGTAGGATGACTGTATTGTCAGGGCTTGGCCAGAGTCAGGGAGGGGGCGTATACTAACATCCACAAGATTTTGAGGGCTGGAGAGATGGCTCAGTGGCTAAGAGCACTGGCTGCTCTTCCAGAGGTCCTGAATTCAGTTCCCAGCAACCACATGGGTGGCTTACAACCATCTGTAATGAGATCAGGTGCCCTCTTCTGGCCTGCAGACATACATGCAGACAGAACGCTGTATACGTAATAAAAAAAAATTTTTAAAAAAAAAAAAAAAAAAAGATTTTGATGCTTTTAGCTATTTGTAGGGCACAAAACTGGAGGAGGGGGCGGAGTTGAAAACAAATTCTAAAATATCCCAATGTATTTATGGGCATCATATCTACTGGATACCCAGGTCCTGGTGTTGATAGATCATTGGAGTCAGTGGTCAAGCTCCAATCTGTAGATGGCTCACTACCCAGAGCCTTGACTTCTATCAAGAGAAGGTCCTCTGCAGCCTGGTACTACAGAGAGCCTGTGCTGCTCATGGGTCCTCTGAGCTTGGGGAAGACTGATCTCATTAGTATGCTAGAGCAAACCCTGGGGAAGCCCAAAGCTGCTGAGGGCTTGGGAAAGCATGGGCAGGGCACTGGGCCCCACCCAAGAACTACCTACCCGTCTCCCAATGAGACTTGTGCTGAGGACCCTGGGTCTACCCTTCAAGAACCATAGGCCAAGTTGTTAGTTGTCCTCAGATGCTTCATCTGATCCTTGCCGACTCCCTTAGAAGCTGGTAATCTGCACTCTTCATGATAAGCCACGAAGTAAGACATTTAAAGAGAGAGAACTGAAGCAGAAGTCAGTTATCAAGTTCTGTTCTGAGAGGAAACGGGGCCGGCAAATGGCTCAGTGGGTAAAGACACTTGCTGTCAAGTCTGAGTGTAAGCATAAAACCCTCAGGGGACAGAGAGAAACTGACTCCCACACGTTGTCCTCTAACCCCACACATACACCATGGCATGCCCCCTACCCCCAAATGTTTTTAAATTAAAAATTTTTTTAAGTTTCTATGCATTGGTGTCTTGCCTGCATGTATATCTGTGTGAGGGTGTCCGTCGAGTACCCTGGAACTGGAGTCACAGACCATTGTGAGCTGCCCCTTTATAACCTCTTTCTCTGGTTTTTGTTTTTCGAGACGGTTTCTCTGTGTAACAGCTCTGGCTGTCCTGGAACTCACTTTGTAGACTAGGCTGGTCTTGAACTCAAAGCTCTGCCTGCCTCTGCCTCCCCAAGTGCTGCAATTAAAGGCATGTGCCACCACCACTTGGCTTTAAATTTTGTTTAAAGGGGGGCTGGAGAGATGGCTCAGAGGTTAAGAACACTGGCTGTTCTTCCAGAGGTCCTGAGTTCAATTCCCAGCAACCCACATGGTGGCTCACAACCATCTGTAATGAGATCTGGCTTCCTCTTCTGACCTGCAGGGATGCATGCAAACAGAACACTGTATACATAATAAATAAATCTTTAAAAAAAAAAGTAAATAAATTTTGTTTAAAGGAACAACAACAAAAAAAAATGGAGCGGGTTAGGGCCCCCCCCCCCCTCTTTTTTTCCTGCAGTGAAAACTTGAGGCGCTTTCTGACAAGGACAGGATGGTAGGGAAGGAGCTGGTCAGAAAGCCAGCCCCGGTGTCCTCAGCTCACCCTCCTGTGGGGAATATGATAGTCCCTCTCAGTGAGAGTGCCGTGGCGGCCTTATGCTAGTCTCCTGACAGGGATCCCTAGACAAACCTGGGTCCCAGGCCTGCCCTTGGGGGCCGTGTCCTGATAAGCCTGTGGAGCTGAGACCTGTCCAGGCACCAAACAAAAGCAGCGCTGTCAGGCTCCGCTGCGGAGATGCTGAGTGGTGTCTGCACGCACTTCCTATAAGGCCCTGGCAGCCCTGGCCTGTGAGTGTGCTCAGAAGCGCTTCTCGCCCTCCCCTAAGATCTCAGTGAGATAGACAACTTAGTTCAGTGTTTGAAAAGAAACTCTGTTCCTTTCAATGAGGGAAATGCAACAAGGAGGGTTTTTTTTTAAAAACGACATCTAAGTGTTGGCAGGACATGGTACATGCCTGTAATCCCAGCCCTGAAGAATCTAAGGTCACGAGGACTGTGAGTTCCTAGACCAGACACACACACATTCTCTCTCTATATATATATATATATATATATATATATATATATCTATGTGTATATATATCTATATATATCTATGATATATAGATACATATATATATATATAATGTAATCTCCAACCCTCAGTGCAGAGTAAAGGCACCTTGGCCACTGATTTTTCCACAAGACACTTGGTTAAAGGCAAGATACACATAGGTATATAGAGAAACTGTAGACCAAGAGGGCCTAATCCTGTCAACCTCTGCACCACCGAGCTGCATGTAAGACCAGTGCCCTTAACCACTTGGTCCTGGGGCAGAGTGATGCATGGCAGCGGAGCAGATGAGATGAAGAACAGGGCATCTAGAGCTGCAGCCGTCGGGAGAGCATCATGCCTTATTAGATGGCATACTGAAATGTCGTGATCAAACTGAATGTACTACAGAATACAGGTTGTTTTTACTTAGTCTGTTTAAAAAGCCTGCCCATGTTGGCACCTGAGAGATGGCTTAGCAGAGTCCCTGCTCTGCAGTCACAAGGACCAGAGTTTGGGTTCCAGCTCCTGCAGAGCAAGCCAGCCTTCCTGCAAAAGCTTATAATTCCAGCTCCAAGGGATCTGATGCCCTCTCTGACTTCCATAGTCCCTCAGGTGTGTGCGCGCACACACACACACACACAGAATAAATCAGTCTTTTAAAAAATACCATGTTAATTGATTAGAGAAAATGCTTCAGTCATCTGTCTCTTTAGATGTTAAAAATGCATTTGCTAAGTTAATTGATGCTGAGCTAAAGGTCCTAGATCCTAAAGGGACATCCTCAGCATACCCTTCAATGAAAAGATGTCTTTGTCTCAGCTCCAGCCAACTTCATACAGAGAGATGGCTGGAAACACTATGAGAGAAGTCCAGAATGAGCAAAGATGCCCATATCACATCAGGAGCTCTGTCAGTACAGACAGACTGCAAGAGTGTGCAGGCCAGGGTGGCAAGTGATCCTTGCCTGCAGACGATACTGAACATCTATTAAAAAGATGACTTTTATGTTGAAGAGGTTTACTGAATTCCTCCCTCATGCTAAGATCCTTGACATACATTATCAAGCCTGGGAGGTAGAGCCATCTTAACGTCCAGTTCACATATGAGAAGACTGAGGCCTGACAAGCTCAGTAACTTAGCTACAATTATGTAGTGAGAGAGTGGCTTTCTGACCATTGGGCTGTCTTTGAACCAGCCTTGCCCCGTGTAGTTGCGTGATATATGCTTATGGTTGTATCTGTCTATTGTGAACATGGTGTGGTTGAGTAGATGGTGTCAGCGGCCTTTGGCTCTTCAGGACTGAGGCATGGGCTCCCAGGTCGCCAGCATTTGTGTTTGGCAGGGTCACTCCCCCGGCATCAGCTGGATGGCTCTAAGAGACCAATAGGCACCTACACATACAGTTGGTTCATGTGTATGTTGAGTTTATAAACAGTTAACTCGGGAGGCCTTGACCAGCAGGGCTGCGTGCAGATGCCTGTGGGTTCAGGCAACTCCGAGGGTCGGAAGGAGTCGGGCTGTTCTGCCCAAGTGTCCTTCTGCCTGAGGACAGACAGACGTGTTGGACAGGAGGAAAGGGGTGGCGGGTGAACCAAGGCCTGGGAGCCCGGGTGTAGACCCTGAGTCGCCTGTCCTCTGAGCAGAGTGGCCAGTCTCCACCTCTTCCCTTCTCTGCCTGCGCGGTAGCCAGAAGCCTGGGCTAACGCACCCGGGCCCGGCCTCCTCACATTGCATACTCCCTGTGTATTCACCTGCTGGGGGGGCTTCTGTCTCCTCTCTAGGTATGGAGAAAAGGGGAAAGCTATCCGGATCGAGAAGGTCATCTACACGGGGAAGGAAGGGAAGAGTTCTCGAGGCTGTCCCATTGCCAAGTGGGTGAGTGTTGGGTCTCCACAGCTGAGCTGTGCCTGGGTGTTCCTGTCCCCTGAGCCCACGTGGCCAGTGAGTAGGAAATAGACATTTACCATCGAGGGGCCCTGGAGCCAGCGACCCTCATGGTAGCTGATTGTCTTTGTCCTGCTTACAGGCCAGCACCAGGGACCCTCTGCTGTCAGGAACTGTTAGTCTTTACACTCAGTGTGTGTGACCTATGGGGAAGGCTGTGGACTTAGGAAGAGAGGAGCTGGAGATGCTGCTGGCCTGGCCCATTATTGGATCCCACCTCCCACCCCACCCCAAGGATTTTGGCTGCTCTTTTCTGTGTGTCTGAGTGGCCAATACTCCTGTCCCCTGTCTGGAAGCCAGGGAAGACACTGTAGGCGGACCTACGTGAGCCAAGCTGAGGTACAAGATGAAGCCTCTGGGTAGTGGTGTTATGAGGCTTGCTTCGGCCTAGCCTCTGAGCAGGGATCCTGGGCATCTTGTCAGGGAGAATGTCACAGACACAGGACCCCAGTTCACTCAGCCTTGTCCTTCTGGCCTTCACACAGCTCTTGAAATCGTGGGTGTCTGTTGCTACAGAGCTGGCCTAGAATGAACTGAGCTCTGGGTAGCTGGTCCATGTGGAAAACACCGTCTCCATGTTCAGTGCCTTAGGCACCCCGGAGGCAAGGTAACAGAAACCTGGAAATGCACGGTTTAGCCAAGAGCCGGCTGTGGTGCTACTACTGTAGGAGTTGAGGGACGGGGCGAGTAAACGTTGACGCTGGGCTAGCCTGGAACACGGACATGAACAGGGCCACAAGTATTAAGTGGCCCAAGGAGTGAGGAGAAGCATTTCCGGTGAGGAGGGTCCACATGCAAAGGCAGAATGGCTGCAGGAATGTTTGTGTGGCTGACTCGGATGTCGCCTGTGCCTCGGCATCTTTTCCCTGGGATCGCTCCTCGCCTCTGCATTTAATGAAAACGACAGATGTCTGAACTTAAATCACCACATACTTGTTCTCGGCACTTCTAGGCATTATTGTAGGACTTTTCACAACAAAAGAACTTGGTGCTTAAGTGTGAAGAAGCATGTTGTCTCTACCCCCATGGGAGGTAACCCTTGCAGTTAAAGGTCTAATGTGATAGGGTGGTACCTACCTCTTCAGAGAACTCACCTGGAAAGTGATGTCAGCCATAGAGGGACACTGAGGAGAGCTTGATCATAAGGCCTGGAGAACCCTGGTCCAGGGACCACTGTCAAATCAGCATCCTGCAGATACATGTCAGTGCCCGCAATGGACCTCCCGTAACCCTCCAGGAGCCAGGCAACCATACAGAGAATCCTGAAGCAACATTTGGCCCAGTACCTGGTTTGTGTGCTTCTGAGTTCCAAGACACAATTTTAAAAATGATAATTGATTGTTGGCAGGGAAGTGGAGGATGACATCATTAGGACCCTGCCTTAGACCAAGACCTCATGATCAGGGCTGCATGTCATTTAGCATGCCAAATGCAGAATACTCTGTAAGGTCTGCAGGAAGTCATGACACATGCTACAACAAACAGAACACCTTGAGAGCACTGCCAGTTGTCAAGGGATAGATTGCATAGATCCCACATGCGTGTGCTACGTCAGAGTCAGATTCCAGAGAGAGAGAGCGAGCACAATGCTGAAGGACTGGGCATATACCTTAGTAATAGAGTTCCTGCCTAGGATGCACAAGGCCTTAGGGACAATTCTCAGCACACCCAAAAAAAAAAAAATCGTGAGGTTGACAAGATGGCTCAGTGGGTAAAGGCTCTTGCACATAGGCCTGGAATGTGCATTCCATCCTTCGGTCTTACTAGGTGATGGGAGAGAACTGGCTCCTGAAAGTTATCCTTTGACCTGCATGAGCGTGCACAGACACACTAAATGAATGTTTGTTGTTGTTGTTGTTTTTGGGTTTTTGTTTTTTTTTTTTTCCGAGACAGAGTTTCTCTGTGTAGCTTTGAGCCTTTCCTGGAACTTACTCTGTAGCCCAGGTTGGCCTCGAACTTAAATTTTTTTTTTTTTCAAGACAGGGTTTCTCTGTGTAGCTTTTTTGCGCCTTTCCTGGAGCTCACTTGGTAGCCCAGGCTGGCCTCGAACTCACAGAGATCTGCCTGCCTCTGCCTCCCGAGTGCTGGGATTAAAGGCGTGTGCCAACGCCCGGCGGTTAAATTTTTTTTTAATTAAAAAAAAAAAAGTAGAAAGGTGATCTGGGGTTGGGAGCATCAGAAGGGAAGAGTTGGAGCATTACTGTTGTAGGAATGAAGTTGTAGCTTTATCGAGAAATGGTTTAGAAATGGTAGCTGTGAAACACGGTGAATGAGCTTAAAGCCACTAAAATGTACGTTAAATGTAGTAGATTTTCTGTTGTGTGTAGTTACCATTGTAACAAAGTATGGTACTTACAGCTTTAAAAGGGGAGCTTGAGAGCTAGTGAGATGGGTTAGGAGTTTTACCACGCTTCCAGGGGATCCACTGCCATTTCTGGCCTCTGGTGGCTCTGTGCTCACATGGTTCATGTAAACTCATGTGCATGTGTTTGTGTGTATTCATAAGTATTTAAATGAAGAAAATGCTTAGTTTTTGGCAAAGTACAATGGTGCATGCCTTTAATCCCAGCATCCAGAAGGCAGAGGCAGGCAGATCTGTGTTTTCATGGCCAAAATGGTCTATGTAGAAAGTTCAGGGCCTGCCAGGACTACATAGTAAGATCCTGTCTCAAAGGAAGGGCGGCATGCGGTATGTACAACTCTTCATTTCCACTTTTTCTTACAAACTGGAAAAGCTGGCTGTGCTAGGTTGAGGTTCCCTGTGTGGTTAAGGAGAGCTAGGCTTCCCAGCTTTCAGTGAAGAGATGTCCCCACTAAGCGTTGACTGGGCATCAGGCCCCTCCCTTTTCCTTGTTAGTACTGCCTACTCAGCCACTCACTCCTGTGTAACCTGCACAGAGTCAGTGGCAGATGTGACTACATCTGTCTGCGGGCCAGGTCCTTCCCTGACCTTCACACTCACAGAACTGTGGGTTATACATTGATTCTATACATAGCTTTTTAAGGAGCCTCAGAATGTTTTCCATATGCTGTACCCCGAGTGAAAACACAGAGATGTGCACCACTTTCTCTGCAGATGCTCTGGGATATCATGAAACTCTTCACTATATTTCTATTTTTACTTTGAGGTTTGTGTTTGTCACAAAATGTCTTTTTGTTTTTTGGGTTTTGTTGTTGTTGTTTTGTTTTGTTTTTTATATTTTTGGGGTCAGGCTGTCCCCAGGCTGGCCTCAAACTCCACCTGCTTCTGCCTCCCAAGTGCTAGGATTAAAGGCGTGCAACACCACCACCCGACGGTCACGATTGTCTTAGATTTTATCATAATTAGTTTTTAATTTGCTGTTTTAAAATTTTGTGTTTCTTTTTCCCTAATGGTAGTGTCCTAAAGACCCACAGTGCCAGGTCTGTGGGGTAGTGAGGGGCACGTTCCATGCAGAGTTGTGTGGCTCTTTCAGGGTAATAGCTAGGTCCTGTATCTCTGCAGATTATCCGGAGACACACAATGGAGGAGAAGCTCCTCTGCCTGGTGCGGCATCGGGCGGGCCACCATTGTGAGAACGCCGTGATTATCATCTTGATCCTGGCCTGGGAGGGCATCCCTCGCAGCCTTGGAGACACCCTCTACCAGGAACTCACCGATACCCTCCGGAAGTACGGGAACCCTACCAGCCGGAGATGTGGCCTCAATGATGAGTATGTGTTAGAGTGCTCGTGGGAGGGTGATGGGGCCACAGGACCCTGGGTGGCAGGCACTGGAATGCTGGGCAGCCCTGGGTTCTGGCCCCAGATCAACATTAACCTTCTTTATTGGATTTTCCTATACTTTCATTGGGATGTTTTAGTTTCAGTAAAGTTATCCTTTAGATATAGTTTGGAGAGTTTTGTTTTATTTTTGATGAGACAAGGTCTTGCTATTGTAGCCTTGGCTAGCCTGTAGACTAGGCTAGCCTTGAACTCAGGGAGATCTGCCTGCCTCTGGAGGATTAAAGTTGTACTCCACTACACCCAGCAGTTCAGAGGATTTTAATAAATATCTATAGTCATGTAGCCCAGTCAAGATTGAGAATAGGGGTCCATGAGATGGCTCAGTGAGTAAAGGCAATTGCCACCTAGCCTGCCGACCTGAGCTCATTCCCAGGAACATGGTAGAAGGAGAGAGTGACTCCGGCAGGTTGTCCTTTGATGCCCACACATACACGTGTGTCTACATGTGCAAGCACACATGACTCCCCCGTGCCCTTCACCGACAGCCCTTCCCTCAGCCGCCATGTCTTTCCTGTCTCTTTAAGTTTGCCTCTTCAAGAATGTCACCAATAGGGGCTGGAGAGATGGCTCAGAGGTTAAGAGCACTGACTGCTCTTCCAGAGGTCCTGAGTTCAATTCCCAGCAACCACATGGTGACTCACAACCATCTGTAATGAGATCTGGTGCCCTCTTCTGGATGCTGTCATACATGCTGTACACATAATAAATCAATAAATCTTTAAAAAAAAAAAAAGAATGTCACCAATAGACTTGCACCTCGTGTAGCCTTCTGAACAGACATGGTTCAGCAAGCCTGAGTGTTCAGAGAATAACCTGTGTTGGGAAACTTGGAAGAGCTGTGGGGTGGAAGGAGGAGTCCTTGTCACCAGGGGCTAGTGGATGCCAGTCCTCTGCAGGGAGCAGGGCAATGTCAACAAAGAGATCACATCTGTCTGCCTGGCCTGTGTTGTGCCTTGCAGCCGGACCTGCGCCTGCCAAGGCAAAGACCCCAACACCTGCGGTGCCTCCTTCTCCTTCGGCTGTTCCTGGAGCATGTACTTCAACGGCTGCAAGTATGCTCGGAGCAAGACACCACGCAAGTTCCGCCTCACGGGGGACAATCCCAAGGAGGTGAGAAAGCAGCGCCGTGCGTGGACCCTTCCCCACCTGCACCCCGATAGCTATGCGGAGAGGGGACTGACGGGTCACCACACAGATGGACAGAAAGTGTGTCTTGCTTGACTTGGGATTTTGCAGTAACCTTACCCTGCTGAGAAAGTTTGTTAGCGGGTGGTATGAAAATGGAGGACTTCTAGGGATGGTCCCTCAGACCCCTGCCACTTACACGGCAGCTTTAAATTATTCTGAATACTTCCGATGCAAATGGCGGATCTTTTATCCGAATGTGATCTGGTCATTCCTTCGTGGGACATCTTTTAGGGTGTAAGAATTATAGGAAGAAGGAGGACCTTCCTTTCTGTGGATGACTCTCTGAATCATTACTGGGCTTGGTGAGGTGTCCCATCCCCCACTGAGCTGAGCAGACATTTTGGGCATTCATGCAGACATCTAGGCCCTTCTTGTCTGCATGCTGGAGGCCTGTCCTGGTGCACTGGGTGGTGGCCCATACATAAAGTCACAGGGTTATAATGAGGCCTCTCCATGACTTCTCACCATGGTCTCCCTCCCAGGACCTTTGTCTTATCCCTGTCACAACAGAACAAGGGCCTCTGGGTATCTCCTGCAGCTTCCACCAAGGGTGGAGGATCTGGGAGTGTCCGCTGAGGCCATTTCTCCACTGCCGTTTTTTCTGTGCTCCATGCTGCAATGGCCTTGGCAAGAGGCAGTCTCCGAATGAGCACACTGTCTTCATCTCTGCTCCCCTCCCTTCTGCTTGTGCTCCTGGGGGGGGGGGGAGCTGGGGGGCTGGTCCCTCTGTTGGAGTACAAGCAGGCATCCTGATGCCAGTCTTCCAGAGCTTGAAGATCCTAGTACCAGAAGGGCTTCTCACTCTCCTGAGGACAAGGACATCCACTGGGCACCTCTTCTGTGCTCTATAGCCCATGTAAACATCTTCCTGACTTTGATCTTCATAAGTAAAATGAACCATTTTTGGGGATTAGAGAGATGGTCAAGAGCACTACTCTTCCAAATGACCTGCGTTCATGTCCCAGCACCCACATTGTGGCTCACAGGCGTCTGTAACTCCAGCTTCCGGGGAACTGACACCCCTTCCTGGCTTCTGCAGGCACCTGCACATACCTTACCATAAACATATACCATAAACACGCATACACACGTAGGAATCTTATTTTTTCCAAATCCAGACCTTTTCTCCCAAAACTTTTAGACAACTTTGTAAGCTTAAAATACTCTAACTTGTTAGTTCTAATTTGTAAGCTAGGACCCCCCTTCTTCTGAAGGGGTGAACGTGGCTGCTTCAGTAGGTTGAAGAGCTCTAGGGCCTAAGACTCATCAGGAATAAAAAGATAATGGCTTAGTTTCTCCAGGAGCCATCCCTGGCTCCGTCGCTTACCATGTCTTGAGCACTTGCTGTGTGCTGGGTTCACACATACCTGTGGTCCCAGGACCACCCATTTACCCAGGCAGTGTCACCCCACTTCACAGACAGGAGAGTGACTTGCTCAGACCTGTGTGTGGTTCACGGTGAAGGAGGCAGGCTTCCTCCCCAGCCAGGCCTGTGCTGCCCCAGCTCGTGAGCCTCGCCTTGGAGCTGTGTTACTTTGCACCCATTTTGCTGGTGGCCGCATCCAGACAGGAGCCAGCAGAGCAGCGGCCAGGCCCTGACGCAGCTTCGCATTGGATGCGTTGACTGATGACTAAGCTCTGCTCTCAGCTTCTCTGTGCAGTGTGCTTGCTGGTACTTCCTTCATAAATGCTCCATGTTCCTGCTCACGGCCTCAAGTGCCTGCAAAGCCCAATGGCTAAGGTCAGAGAGGCAGCAGAAATGCCGCCGCTACGTGTCAGAGAGTGAGTGGCCACTGCGTGGTATGAGCAGCTGTCCTGTAGACCTTCCTTGATGCTACAGACATTTTTTTTTTTTAAGAGTGCTATTTTTTTTTAAAGGTTTATTTATTTATTATGTATACAGTATTCTGCTTGCATGTGTCCCTGAAGGCCAGAAGAGGGCACCAGATCCCATTACAAGTGGTTGTGAGCCACCATGTGGTTGCTGGGAATTGAACTCAGGACCTCTGGAAGAGCAGTCGGTGCTCTTAACCACTGAGCCATCTCTCCAGCCCCAGCTACAGACATTTTTGCTGTGTAGTACAGGAACCACATGGAGTCACTGAGGGACCCAGTCCATCACTAACTTGAATTTCAGAAGGCTATAGCAGCCAGATGTTTGAATTTGTTTGTCTAACACCCGGCTGGCGACAGGCTCTGGGCCAGGCCGGCTGTGAGTCTCCAGCACAGTCCTGTTAGCTTCCATTTTCCTTTTGTCTAACATGGGAACAAGCATCCACACTTGTGACCCCCAGCATTCAGCTCGGAGAGCAAGGGCCCGCTGTCTTGTCTTGGGCTCAATGGGACTTCATGTGACTGACATGGCAGCCGAGCCGTCAGGGTGGCTGCACTTTCCCGTAGTGGCTTTTCTTGGTGAGCCTCAGTATCCCCAGCTTTAAAATGGACACAACAGAGGGGCACCGTGAATCCCTGTAGGCACCTGGCTTCCTGCCCTTCCCAGTGGTACCCAGCGGTGATTCTAGTGGGGCTTATTTCTGGCAGGAAGTCTGCCAGGTAGGGCAGCTCTGGATGGATCTTACTGTTCTCTCTGCAGGAGGAAGTGCTCCGGAATAGCTTCCAGGACCTGGCCACTGAAGTTGCTCCTCTGTACAAGCGGCTTGCCCCCCAGGCCTATCAGAACCAGGTACTGGAGCCTGGGCCTTTGTCTGTCACAAAGATTCCCTGATGTTGGAAAGTAGGGGTGCAGTCTCCTTTGTGTTCTTGAGGAGAGCTCAGTCTAGAGGTCTCTTGGAGCCATCGTGTGCTTCGTAAGATGCATTGTTTACACAGCCTACCCCTAGCTCCCCATCCCCTCTCCCTGGTTATCCTCCAGTGCCTCTGGCCCAGATTCACAACTGTGACCCTTAACCTGCTTCTCACTGAGACCTAGATCCCAGGTGCAGCATCAGGGCTCGTCCCTGAAGCCTCCTGAACAGCTGTTCTTGGCCTTCCCGCAGGTGACCAATGAGGATGTGGCGATCGACTGCCGCCTGGGGCTGAAGGAAGGGCGGCCCTTCTCAGGGGTCACAGCCTGCATGGACTTCTGTGCCCACGCCCACAAGGACCAACATAACCTCTACAATGGGTGCACTGTGGTAAGGAAGCCTGGGTCCAGTGGAGGAAGCCAACTGTGGTTTTGCTCATTATAGGGAGGGATGTAGAACTGGGTTCTCAGAGCCCTAGATAGTGTTGGCCTGATGGCCTGCTCCTGCCCCTCCTCAGAGAAAACCCTCACAGCAGTAGGTGGACCGATGATGGATGTATGAGTAACCAGAGCCTATGTGCGCATTTACTGAGCAGTAGAATAACTAAGAGATGAGGCTGGATATGAAACATGACAGAGCTGGGCGGCGGTGGCGCATGCCTTTAATCCCAGCACTCGGGAGGCAGAGACAGGAGGATCTCTGAGTTCGAGGCCAGCCTGGTCTATAGAGCAAGTTCTAGGGCAGGCTCCAAAGCTACAGAGAAACCTTGTCTCGAAAAAAAACTAAAACAAAACAAAACAAAAAACAAAAAACCATGCCTGCTAAGCTGCATGGGTTGTATATAGAGCAGGCAGGAGAGAGAGGATTTGGAGAGCGTGAGTGTGCTGGAGAAGAGGGCACTCAGGGCTGATTGAGGTGGAGACCCCCTCAAGAGAATGGTGCTGGTGCTATGCTCGCTTTTTAACTGGGCTGCAGAGATTGGGGAGGCTGGAGAGAAGGCTGGGGCCCAGACCTGAAGTGCTAGAAAGGGCAGGCTCTCTAGGATAAAGAGCTGGAAGATGGGGGCACTGGGGAGCAAGAAGGAGCAAAGCACCGGGCGGTCACCTGACCTCCCAGCTCCTGTGGTCTTTACTAAGATTAATGATTAGTAGCAAACTTTCGGAAAGTTTTCATGTCTTAAAATTTGTATATGTGTGCAAGCAAGCAGGTCTGCACATGCGGGCAGCTGGGCATGCACATGCATGTGAGTGCATGAAGGGCAGAAGCCAGCCTGTGGTATTCCTCAGGAGCTGTTTGCCTTTGGCGGTTTTAGTGTTATTTTTAAGTCGGAGTCTCTCATTGGTACCTGGAGCTGGGCAATTAGGCTAGGCTGGATGGCCAGTAAGATGAGATCCACTTTGGCTTGGCTTTTTAGTGTGGGTCCTGGAGACTGAACTCCGGTCTTCCAGTTTGCAGTCTGCCTCATCCCCTCATCATAAAAACTTAGAGTTGGGACTTTGGGATGTGACTCAGCAGTTAAGAGAACTTGGTGCCCTTCAGAGTTTTTCTCAGCAAACCATTTCAAGTGGTTCACAGCCACCTGAAACTCCAGCTCCAGGGAATCTGATGCCCTCTTCAGGCCTCTGTGACACACATGGTGTACATTCACAGACATGCGCGCGCGCACACACACACACACACACACACACACACACACACACACATAAATAAAAAATAATAATAATTAAAAAAGAAACAAGTTGCCAGATCATGGTGCCACATGCCCTTAATCCCAGCACTCAGGAGTCAGAGGCAGGCCAGTCTGAGTTCGAGGCCAGCCTGGTCTACAGAGTGAGTTCCAGGACAGCCAGGGCTGCACACAAAGAAAACCCTGCCTCAAAAAACCAAAACAAACTCGTCTGAAATCCTGTAGAGATAACCACAGCCAGCATTTGGTGGCCATCCCTTCTGACAGCTGTGTGTGACGTCGGCCATATATATACAGCTCTATAAAACTCCATCTACATGGATGGGGTCACAGCATGTCTACCGGCTGTCCCGAGGTGTACTTTTCTTAACTAGTGCTACTAAATGTGTTGAAGCTTCATGTGTAGCTAGCTCTGATATCGGCTACTTAACCAGCTCCCCCACGGATGGCCAGTTGGTGATTGCACACAGTTCTCATCTGTATGCCATGAGGAGGCCCTGCCGCTCTGTGCAGAAACGGTTTCTTCTGGAGGCCCTGGTGGGCAGATAGGACAGTGCAAGCTTTTAGTACCTGCTCTGCCTCTGCAACACTGGGTCCTGTTAGTCTCTGTAGTACCCCGTGCTTCAGTGAGGTGTGTCTCTTACACACTGACGTCTCTGTAGTATCCCGTGCTTCAGTGAGGTGTGTCTCTTACACACTGAGGCTGACGTCTCTGTAGTATCCCCGTGCTTCAGTGAGGTGTGTCTCTTATACACTGACGTCTCTGTAGTATCCTGTGCTTCAGGGAGGCGTGCCTCTTACACACTGACGTCTCTGTAGTATCCCGTGCTTCAGTGAGGTGTGTCTCTTACACACTGAGGCTGACGTCTCTGTAGTATCCCCGTGCTTCAGGGAGGTGTGTCTCTTACACACTGAGGCTGACGTCTCTGTAGTACCCCATGCTTCAGGGAGGTGTGCCTCTTACACACTGAGGCTGAAGTCTCTGTAGTATCCCCGTGCTTCAGTGAGGTGTGCCTCTTACACACTGACGTCTCTGTAGTATCCTGTGCTTCAGGGAGGCGTGCCTCTTACACACTGAGGCTGATGTCTCTGTAGTATCCTGTGCTTCAGGGAGGTGTGCCTCTTACACACTGAGGCTGATGTCTCTGTAGTATCCCGTGCTTCAGTGAGGTGTGCCTCTTACACACTGACGTCTCTGTAGTATCTCGTGCTTCAGGGAGGCGTGCCTCTTACACACTGAGGCTGACATCTCTGTAGTATCCCCGTGCTTCAGTGAAGTGTGCCTCTTACACACTGACGGGGCTGACGTCTTTCCCTGTTTCCCCTGCCCCTTTTAATCGCATCTTTGAGGATGTCCCCTCTGTGTCCTCTGCCTCCTTTTTAATCGCGATCGTGGTGTCTGACATTTGTAAGTTTCTTAGGTGTGTTGGGGATAGAGGCAGTTCCTGTCACGCCTCACTCTTGGTTGTATTTGACCTTTGCTCTGTTTATCACATGGGGTGTAAGAAGGGAAGGCACAAGGTGGAGGGCAGAAGTCAGGTCAGTAGAGGCAGTCTGAAGACTCTGGGAAGGACCAAGCTGGGGAGAGTGCCGCCAAAGGAGGGCGTGGACAGAGAACAGTCGTGAGTCAACCCCGCGATGGTGTAAAGCCTCTGTTTGGTACATAAAACAACACAGTGAAAATGGAAAGAGCATACAGAATGGACAACTCAAGTGATCTTTGACTAAAGAAAGCTGGTCCAGAATAGCAGTGGTATGTTGTGTGGAGGCATGTGTGGGCGGGCATACATGCCACAGGTCAGCAGTGGTATGTTGTGTGGAGGCATGTGTGGGTGGGCATACATGGCATAGGTCAGCAGTGGTCAGGCATCTGTGTGATTGTTGAATTGCTCATCATGGCTAATGGTGCATAATGTTCCAACTGAGGCAGACTCTGTGATCAAGGAAGATAGCCTGAATATATAAAGATGACTTTATAAATTATAAAAATGGAATAGTATTTTGTAAAATGGGCAGAAGACACAAAACTCACAGAAAAAAGGAAGACGGATTTGTGTTGAAAGCTACTTAAACACACCAGAGGGAGTGAGGTTGATGGATGAAGAATGTTACAGGATGCACCCGCTAGGTCAGGAGGGGCAGAGACTTGAGAGAGACTGGAGTCTGCATAGTGCTTCAGCAGGAAGGGATAGGCAAGGCAGGGCACCACTGCCTAAGTCCAGGAGGGTGTTTGCAGCTTCAGCATGCCCTGGGCTGGAGAGGATATGGTCTCCATATGTACTGGAGGTGCTTGGGGACAGGATGAGATTTGACCTGCTATAAATCAATTAGGGACAGGTCTAGCATTCATATATCAGAATCTTTTGCAGCCTTTGGGAGTGAACTGGCTCTGACGGGGCAGTCTCTCTGGGTCATAGCCCTAAATGCCCCAAACAGAACACGGAACAAGAAAATACAAGATTAGACCGCCAAACACAGGGGGGGGGGGGGGGGGGACGACAAGCCTTGTTGAGCAGTAGAAGCCATCAAGAAGATATGTTTTAATAACAGCTGAAGTGTTTGCAAAGACATGAATGACGGAGATTGGAAGATGGAACCAGAGTCTGGTGTGAGGACAGCTGGAGGGCAGCCTGGCAGTGGATGGCAGGGCTGTCTCAGAGCATGTGTTTCATAGCAGCATATGCCTGTAATCCCAGCACTCAGGAGGCAGAAACGGGAAGATGAAGGCCAGCCTGTTCTATATAACGAATTCAAGGCCAGCTAGGGCCACAGTGTGAAATCTTGTCTTAAAAAAAAAAAAAAAAAGAGAGGCCAAACATGAAGCTACACACCTTTAGTCCCAGTGCTTGGGAGGCAGAGGCAAGTGGATTTCTCTTGAGTTCCAGGTCAGCCTAGTGTACATAGCAAGTTCCAGGCCAGCCAGGACTATGTGGTAAGGCCCTGTCTCAAAAAAAAAAAAAAAAAGCAAATTAGAAAATTCATGTGCAAGAAATATTTGTACTCCAGGTGGTGGTGGTTCACGCCTTTAATTCCAGTACTCGGGAGGCAGAGCCAGGCAGATCTCTGAGTTCGAGGCCAGCTTGGTCTACAGAGTGAGATCCAGGACAGGTACCAAAACTATACAGAGAAACCCTGTCTCGAAAAACCAAAAAAGAAAAAAGAAGAAAAAAAGAATTTATTTGTACTATATTAAAAAAATGTTAAAAAAAACTATGCATAATATCCTATTTATTTACACAAAAGTATTTTATATATGTGTAGGCATGTATAAGGCTTACTTTTTTTTTTTTTTTTAATTTTCGAGACAGGATTTCTCTAGATAGTAGCCCTGGCTGTCCTAGAACACCTTTGTAGACCAGGCCAGCCTTGAACTCACTGTGATTTGCCTGCCTCTGCTTCCCAAGTGCTGGGATCAAAGGCGTGTGCCACCACTGGCCAGCCTGAGGTTATTTTTAATAAAAAGAAAGATTACCTTGGAAGCAAAGGCGGTGAGCGGTCAGGATTCAGGGAGAAGGTTATTGATGTGGCGTACGTAGTACAGCAGCAATGGATTACAGGCAGAGCAGGCGCCCTGGTCCCAGGTCAGCCACCCTGGGGCTGAGAGATAATGTCACTGAGCCTCAAAGCTGCCTCCCAGGCTCTGTGGTGCTAATGTTTAGAACCTTGGTGCTCAGGAGAGTGTGATGGGACAAGGGAGATGGCTGGTGGTAGGACTGTGTAGAGGTCACATATTTGGAAGCTCAGGCCCCTCTCTCCAAGCATGGACTCCAATCCCCTATCTTCTCTCTCTGTGTGGGGCAGGTCTGCACCCTGACCAAGGAAGACAATCGCTGCGTGGGCCAGATCCCCGAGGATGAGCAGCTGCACGTACTGCCCCTGTACAAGATGGCCAGCACGGATGAGTTTGGCAGTGAGGAGAATCAGAACGCCAAGGTGAGCAGCGGGGCCATCCAGGTGCTCACCGCCTTCCCTCGAGAGGTCCGGCGTCTGCCTGAGCCTGCCAAGTCCTGCCGCCAACGGCAGCTAGAAGCCAGGAAGGCAGCAGCCGAGAAGAAGAAGCTGCAGAAGGAGAAGCTGAGCACACCGGAGAAGATCAAGCAGGAGGCCTTGGAGTTGGCTGGCGTCGCCACCGACCCGGGTAAGCCGCGGGGTGCTGCTCACTAGACAGGGGTGGGCCCTGTTCCTCAAGGGGTGTCGCCCCCCACCTCACGTCACACTGGCCACTTAGGAGGGAAGGTCCTGAGGTGGTTCACTCTGCCCATCCTGTGAAGCGCCTGGACACAGCACTCGGCTTCTCCCGTGTGCTCTCACTGTGTCTGGGGAGAAGACCATTATTTCAGAGCCCACCACGGAGAGTGGGCTGTGTCTGAGTGCCCATCCCTCCTTGACGGCAGTCCTTGCTGTGACCCTCAGCCCACACTTGGGCAGGTGAGCTTCAGTTGAAACCAAGGCATTTTCCGGGGCCAGACAGCAGAGTGGTAGCAGAGAGGACATGGCCTCTCCACAAGCTCTCTCTCTTCACCTTGGGGTCTTTGGGGGGGGGGGGTAGGGGCTGCCCAGGGAGCAAGTCCAGGCTGGGCTTGAACTCCCTTAGACTCTGCGTCCATCCTGACTCTGCAGAGAAAACACCTCTCAGGCAGGGAAGGAGGTTCTGTGTCATCGTCCCCCCCCCCCCCCCCCGGTCCTCCACACCTAGGCCTTGCCAGGCTGTGGTGTCTGCCTCCTTTTCTCCTTTTCCACCTTGCCCTCTGTCTTCCCCAGGCCTGTCTCTGAAGGGTGCATTGTCCCAGCAAAGCCTGAAGCCCTCCCTCAAGGTGGAGCCACAGAACCACTTCAGCTCCTTCAAGTACAGCGGCAACGCGGTGGTGGAGAGCTACTCGGTGCTAGGCAGCTGCCGGCCCTCCGACCCCTACAGCATGAGCAGTGTGTATTCCTATCACTCTCGCTATGCACAGCCCGGCCTGGCCTCCGTCAATGGCTTCCACTCCAAGTACACCCTCCCCTCCTTCGGCTACTATGGCTTTCCGTCTAGCAACCCTGTCTTCCCCTCCCAGTTCCTGGGCCCCAGTGCCTGGGGACACGGGGGCAGTGGAGGCAGTTTTGAGAAGAAGCCAGACCTCCATGCTCTACACAGCAGCCTGAACCCAGCCTACGGCGGTGCTGACTTTGCCGAGCTGCCGGGCCAGGCTGTGTCCACAGACACCCACCACCCCACCCCTCACCACCAGCAGCCTGCTTACCCAGGCCCCAAGGAATACCTGCTACCCAAGGTCCCCCAGCTCCACCCGGCATCCAGGGACCCCTCTCCATTTGCTCAGAGCTCCAGTTGCTACAACAGATCCATCAAGCAAGAGCCAGTAGACCCTCTGACCCAGGCTGAGTCTGTGCCCAGAGACTCTGGTAAGATGGGCAGAACACCCTTGCCCGAGGCATCTCAGAATGGGGGACCCAGTCATCTATGGGGACAGTACTCAGGAGGCCCAAGCATGTCCCCCAAGAGGACTAACGGTGTGAGCGGCAACTGGGGAGTGTTCCCTTCTGGGGAAAGTCCCACCATCGTTCCAGACAAGCTCAATTCTTTCGGGGCCAGCTGTCTGACCCCTTCACACTTCCCAGATGGCGAGTGGGGGCTGTTCGCTGGTGAAGGTCAGCAGGCCGCCCCCCATCCTGGAGGACGGCTCCGAGGCAAGCCATGGAGCCCCTGCAAGTTTGGAAACGGCACCTCGGCCTTGACTGGTTCCAGCCTGACTGACAAGCCATGGGGGGTTGGATCAGGGGATTTCAACTCTGCCCTGAAAGGTGGTTCTGGGTTCCAAGACAAGTTGTGGAATCCTGTGAAAGTAGAGGAAGGAAGGATTCCCACGCCGGGGCCCAGCCAGCTGGACCAAGCCTGGCAGGCCTTTGGCATGCCCCTGGGCTCCAGTGAGAAGCTGTTTGGGGCCCTGAAGTCAGAGGAGAAGCTATGGGATCCTTTCAGCCTGGAGGAGGGGACAGCTGAGGAGCCCCCCAGCAAGGGGGTGAAGGAAGAGAAGAGTGGCCCCGGAGTGGAAGAGGAAGAGGAGGAGCTGTGGTCAGACAGTGAACACAACTTCCTGGATGAGAACATTGGTGGGGTGGCCGTGGCCCCCGCCCACTGCTCCATCCTCATCGAGTGTGCCCGGCGAGAGCTCCATGCCACCACACCACTCAAGAAACCCAACCGCTGCCACCCCACCCGGATCTCGCTGGTCTTCTACCAGCACAAGAACCTCAACCAGCCCAACCACGGGCTGGCGCTCTGGGAGGCCAAGATGAAGCAGCTGGCGGAGCGGGCGCGGCAGCGGCAGGAGGAGGCCGCCCGCCTGGGCCTGGGCCCGCAGGAGGCCAAGCTCTACGGGAAGAAGCGCAAATGGGGGGGTGCTATGGTGTCTGAGCCCCAGCACAAAGAGAAGAAGGCTGTCCCCACCCGGCAGGCGCTGGCCGTGCCCACAGACTCGGCGGTCACCGTGTCCTCCTACGCCTACACAAAGGTCACTGGCCCCTACAGCCGCTGGATCTAGGTGCCGGGAGCCAGCGTACCTCAGCGTCGGGCCCGGCCCGAGCTGCCTCTGGTGCTTTTGCCCTCATGCCCGGGGGCGGGTTGGGGGTGCAGAAGTCTCTCTATATCTACATATATGGATATGCCTATCATATATATGTATTTATGGTCCAAACCTCAGAACTGACCCGCCCCTCCCTCTCCTACTTCCCCAGCACTTTGAAGAAGAAACTACGGCTGTCGGGTGATTTTTTTTCTTTTTTTCCTTTTTTTTTTTTTTTTTTTGGGGTTTTTATATTTTTATTTCCCCATTTTTTTTTTTTTTTTTCCCCCTTGTTTTGAGGGGCTTTTATTTTCTCTTT
This sequence comes from Peromyscus aztecus, assembly GCA_902168405.1. NCBI lineage: Eukaryota > Metazoa > Chordata > Mammalia > Rodentia > Cricetidae > Peromyscus > Peromyscus aztecus. Next base: position 18,085 of record CABHPQ010171833.1, on the reverse strand, counting down.
GTTTTTAAAACTTTATCCTTGTATATCACAATAATGGAAAGAAAGTTTATAGTGTCCTTTCACAAAGGAGCGTAGTTTTAAAATTCCATTTAAAATGTGTATTTATTGGGTTTTTTTTTTTTTTTTTTTTTTTAAAGCAACAATAGCAATGGTTACAGATGGGCAGGAAAGGCAGTCAGTGTTTCCTGCTGGGTGAGCCCAGCCTCCTGGGAGCTGTAGGTTCTCCCAGCCATCTGCCCCCCACAAACCAAGGTTAGCATGTAGCCCTGGTCTATCCCTCCTTCCCACAGGCCGGGGGGCCTTTGGGACCACCCCGTTCCCCTCTGTGGAATGGGAGAAGCTGTAGACATCTGGGGGCCCGGCCTGGAGATGCTGGTGTTAGAGATCCCCGAAACCAGGTTGGAAGTAGACAGCTTCAAGCTTGCTAGTCTCCACACTGAATCCTCTCTGTCCGTTATTTATCAAGTCATATGATGTCCTGGTTCGCTAGGCAGCACCTCACGCTGGAGCAGGAGCGAGAGGCTCCTTAGGAGCCCTTCCCATCTCATTGATAAAGCCAGTGAGTACTGGGCTGAAGGAAGCTTAGTGGCATTTTTTTAAAAAATCGCCCCAAAGTTTGTCGATACTGAAAAAGGGCTACTGTATCTTTGAAAACAAGAAGTTGAACCCAAGCTGTGAAGAGCCGGCGTGCGGTGCGGTGCGGTGCTGTGCTGTGTGGTGCTGGAGCCTGGTGCTGTAGTATTGTGCTGGGACTTTCCTGACTCAGGGCAGGTGGCATCCTGCCAGAGCTCAGCAAGCCAGTGTGATGGCAGGTCACTCATCGTCCTTATTCCTGGATCTTCACAAGGGACAATGGTGCAGTCCTCCGGCCCTCACAGGGCATGGCCTACACTTCATTTTAAAGTGCAAGGGTCAGGCGTTTTCAACAGGTTGCTAATGCTTTCCTCCTCTGAGGGGGCCAGTTCTCCATTGGATCTTTCTCTTTCCTCTCCTCCTCCACCTCCCCTGTAACACACCCATTCTAAAATCCTGGTGCATTCATTTAGATCTTTGAAAGGAGAGTGTTGGTGCTTTTTCATTTCTGTGACATTGTCGAGAGAGGTTGGGCCTGACAGGCAGAAGCGGCGCTGGTCTGCAGCGCGTCAGAGTTCATGGAGTGTTTGTTCATTTTCCGATGCTGTTAGCCATGTTATCCTGCTGCTCGTGTGGACGTGTGTGGTGAGTGGGGGGCTTCATCAGGACACACACAGAGTGGCAGCCAGTCCCCGAGACAGCAGTTATCAAGTAGTTCTAGCCAGGTGTGGTCTTCATAAACTGAGCTTAGCAATCCCATGACAGTGCTGAAGGCGAGTCCGAGTCCCCCGAGCTTCGCGGTGCCTTGTGCCAGAGCTGAGAGCCGAGCGGCTGGGTGTTGACTGTAGCCCTTCGGAAGCACTGGCAGAGAGTGGCTAAAAGGTGTCCTGAGCATTTTTGTGGTCTGGTTTTAACTGTAAATAGTGAAAAGATTTTTTTAAGCACTTTTGCCTAGATTTAAACAGCAACTTGAAAAGAATTAAAAAGTACATTTTAACATGTAATTGTGGGAGAAACTGTAAATAGTAGCTGAATATTTAATGTGCTTTGTCAATCCACCTTCACCATATTCTGTAAAGTTGCAATTATTTTACAGGACAGAAAAATGAAATATTATTGCTTTTGAAATAAATACCCAAGAGCTTATCAGGATTTAGAATTATTCAGAATTCAGATTTATAGGAAAGCCTCTGACCTTCTATTTGACGAGCTAAGGAGTCAGAGGCTTTAAGGCGCATGCTAATTTTCTAGTTTTGAGGGAGAATTGGGTCCTTTAAATGCTATTTTGCTTAATCGCATCAGTACTTTTATGCAGGTCTCATCGGACTCCGTGCTTAGGTAGATGCGGGGGTGCCTTGAAAAACTTCATTTTAAATAATCTTAAATATGATATTTTACAAAGCATTTGGAGAATGTGACCGTGTATACGGCCCATGGAAGCCCCAGGTTGGCTGTTAGCTTGCAAGGTCCCAAGTGTGGCCCAGGTGAGTCTGCTGTTGGCAGTGTGTGGATCTCTCCGACGTGTATTCAGTATGCTCCAACCCTCCTCACCCTTTGGTAGCAAAGCCATTAGATGAATGGAGAAACCAGTACAAGCTAAAAAAGCATGTGACGTCCATCCCCCAAGCCTGCACAGCCTTGGTTCATAAGCTCTGTAAGGCCAGGAAACAGGCTGCTGTGAGGTGAGGTGAGGCAAGAGGCGTTCTGTGTTGGCCTTTCAGGTCCTAGCGAGCGCTGTTCCAGGGCTCAGTGCTGTGGCTGTGCTTGAGCCCGTGCTGATTTCCACACACTACATGTATAACCTACCTCAAATCTGTCATTGAAATGAGCATGCTTTAGACGTGTGTTTAAGACGTAACTATGCACAGTTCTATATCCCCCCACCCCTTGCTGCTGAAGGCTTCTTAAAGAGAAAAATCAAAATTTTTATTTTTTACTGGCACTATCATTTTTTAAGTCCTGAAGATGATTGACAAGACATTTTTATCATGAGAAGAAAAAAAAAAAAAAAAAAAAAGCCATTGCAACTCAAGAACCTGACAGCATGAGCGAGTTTGAGAAAGAGTAAGTACCATTAGAGCAAGGGAGGTGACGGCATCGGAGTCCGCTCCCGGTGTGCCCGTCCATGGCCACAGTCCACGTGCAGTGCAAGCGTTTGGTGCCCCCTCCGCCCCTCTGTTCTGTTTCGTTCTCCCTGCCTGATGTGTGCGAGAGGACTCGGGAAGCTCTATCCCGAGAGGTCTTTTCTTTTAGAACAAAAATCATTTTGCAGCAGGTTCTCATAAAATAACCGGTGCTAGCTGAAGAAACCACCTGTCGGTAGCTCCACTGGGGTGTCGCATGGGTTAGGGGGCTCAGTTTGGGGTAGCGCCCGACCCCCCAGCCCTCCTGGGTGCTGCTTTGCCGATTCGCTGAGGTGGCCCTGGTGCATGGGAAGGGATTCTGCCTTCTCCGGTCCTCCCACCTGCTCTTGGGGAAACAGTTTGCAGAGCTAGGGGTTCGAGTGCGAACGGGAAAAACAGAGGCAGCTGTGCTCTGCTGCTTCGTAGTTGATGGCGGTGATGTGTGAGGGTGGTTGACAGTAGCTGAAAACCCAATGTCACAGAGCGAGGGGACTTCCTTGACTGCCTCTTGGTGTCCAAGCAAGGCCAAGCTGGTGGAAAACTGATCTACCCCTGACGTGCCTCAACCAGTCTCCTTCCTTTTGTTACTGAAGTGTGTTTTCTGGACTTGGAAGCATTTTTATGAATTGAAATAGTCTAATAAATGGTGCTATGGTGTTTCAATGTGACTGTCCCTGATCTTGTCTCCCTGAGGTGCTATCAACGTTCGAAACCACAACCAACCAAAAACAAGGTGGGCTCCGTCTCTCGGCTTTTCTTTCCTTCTCTTTTGGTGCTGTCTTGGTAGACCTGTTGACCGTGCTGTGTCTGCTCGGAGCAGTGTTCTGGCTTGGTTTTTTTTTGTTGTTGTTGTTTTTGTTTTGTTCCCCTTGGTGGCCAAAGCTAGGCGTGCGGAGAAGGCAGCTTGCTCCTTACAAGGATGGCGGTGGCCTGCCTGGCTGGGTAGGCACTGTGGGTTTGTGCTATCTTCTCAGGCCATATTAGAAACGGGGAGGTGGCTTTTAGGAAGGAGAGTCAGGGCCCCTGCCTCTTCTAGTGTGGCAGGTATTCTCCTGTGGCCCAGGGTGCTAACCCCAGAGGGGGCAGGCTGAGGTCCAGGGGGAGTGTCTTCACCTGGCCCCGGCAGGGACGGGACGGGCAAGCCTTGGTTCTTGCCGCTCACTGGTAGCTCCTGGTGCTGAGACTAAAGGCAGGTGCTTCCTTGTCCCTCCATACCACCAAGGCCGCTTTTAGTTGGTGCTAAACTTCTCCTTGTGTCCACATAAGCTGATGTAACGTTCAAGAACTCGACAGGAAGCTCCATTTTCACATTGTTCACTGTCACAATTTTTTTTTTTAAATACCTCAAAAACAGGACATTGTGACAACTTAGATTCCATGAGGGTATGATACCTGAAGGTTGTCCGTTGGATGACTTCCTTGACCTTGACACAGCTGGGGTCATTCTCTCTGCTCATTCTTCAGCAGTTAATTGGCAGAGTGCCCAAAGGAAGGAGTGTGGTTGGATCTTTTTCATTCTCTAAGTTTTGCTTTTGAATAAAATGTGAATCTCCTCTGCCCATCTCATCGAGCTTTCTGTCACGGTGGCTGTCATTTGAAAGCTCCCACACCTGGTTTCATCTGCTGTCCCTACCAGGCAAACTTCACCACATACCCTGGACCAAAATAACACATTGGAGGTGCGTACCCCAACCCGGGCTCGCAGCCCCACTTCCGCCAATCTTTGCATGGTTGCTTCCGGGAGCGCTGCCTAGGAGGGCAGAGCAATAGGCTTCTCACCTGAGAGAGACCGGCTTCACCGAAGCCGTCCCTGGGCTGTGCGCCTATGGACCAGTGAGCTGTTTGACCTGCTCCTCGTTTGCTTCTGTTCTGACATCAGGGACGCTTTCTGTAGGTATCACACGTTCATGCTCTCCTCGCTCTGACCGCCCATCCTTCAGGGGGAACCCTCACTCTTCAAATGGGGACTTCAGATACTAATTGGCTCATCTGGACATCCCAAATTTTCTTGATTCCAATGCAGGTTTGTTGTTTTGTTTTGTTTTGTTCTTTTGAGGGGGGAAAGACAGACAGGAGTGATGTCATTTCTTTTCTTGTGTTTAAAGAAGCAAGGACCGGCTGTCTCAGCATACTAACGCTTTAGACTTGATCCTAGAACCCTTGTAGCTTTTGGATATGTTTTCTTTCTTATCTCTTTGAATTCCTGTTTGGTTACCTGGCTTCCAATGGAGGTGAACTTAACAACCATACTTGAATATTCCGTCTTGACTTTGTAAACTGTGGCTACTTGAAATGAAGTTTATCTGGGGTTGATGGATGAATGGTAGGTTTTTGCAATGTCTCAAGGCAATAGGATGTGTATTATTAAACTGTAGATATCTTAGTACAGTAAATTTATGCTGATAATTTTATTTTGTATAATTTTTACCTTTGTGTTAATATTTTCCTTCCACTTTATTGGTTTGTCTCCTGAGCTACCGCCTTCCCTCCTTTCCTTCTCCCCCAGTGTTTCAGTAAATTTAATTTAGGGTGCCTAGAAATTGCAAGTATGTATCCTTTTTTGATTTGTATTTTATTATAATTTACACAAACAACTGGGTTTGTGAACTGTATTACTCCTGGCATCTTTAAAATATTGTGGGTGTTTTAATAAATTTTATATTTATTTTTTGCACTCAAATTCTGTGTGAGCTCCTTTTTTTTTTTCCCTCACCTCAAACCAGAACTAAATTGTGACATGAAAGGTACCCTTTATCAGTCTTGCCCTTCTTTATGTTATTATAGACACCCAAATGAAGCCTGCCTCAGAGCAGTGAGGGACCTGCTGTCACCCTGCCTGGGCCTGTCATCTGAGGAGATGGAGTTCACAGACATGGCTGGCAGATGTAGATCAGGTCTCTGGGATGGCCTTTGTCAGCTCTTCTCTGCTTGGTCCCCTCTTGCAGCCAGTTTGGAATTCACTGTCTGCACTTGCAGACAACTGCTAAGAACCGCTACATCCTGGTGGGTTCTGGTGGCTGGCTCTGACACTGTCACATAGTGAGGTGCAAAGCTGAACCCTGGGTCCTGCTGTCCCTGGGACAAAGGTGGGGATGTCTGGCAGTGGCTGGGTTTGAGGAAAATTGAGCTGAGAGAGAAGGAAAAATGGACAGGAAGCTGTCCTGTTCTCTCCCATTTTCTCTGCCTGAAATGTACCCCAAGCAGATCTAGCAGCAGAAACGAGCCACCCAGCAGACCAGAGGCTCAATGATTTTTGTTTTGGACTTTTGTAGAGGAACCTTCTAGAAATGCCTTGACACACTGTCCGAGGTCCTGTATATGTCCGTGCACCATATGCCTGGTGCCCTCAGGACAGAAGAGGGTATTGGGTCCCCAAGGACTGGAGTTACAGGTGGTTGTGAGCCACCATGAGCATGCTGGGAATTAGACCCAGGTCCTCTGGAGAAGCAGCCAGGATTTGAACCACTGAGCCATCTCCCCAGTGCTCCCCCACACCACCTTTTTTTGGTTTTGTTTTTCTGCTTCCCAGTAGCATTGGAAGTTTGGCTAAGTGTCTCATTTAATCCATCCTCCTGGTCTAGCCTGATCTTCATTTTGTCATCACCCCTATCGAGTCACACTACCTGGTCAGTAGCCTTAGCAAAAGTTCTGCTGGTGGGACTGGAGAGATGGCTCAGCAGTTAAGAGCACTTGCTATTCATTCAGGGGACCCGAGTTCAGTTCCTAGCCCCATGTCGGGCATCGTACAACTGTCTAACTCTAGCTCCAAAAGATCTAGTGTCCTCTTCTGGCGTCTGTGGATATCTACATACACACACACACACACACACACACACACACACTCATACTCATACACATACACATAACTCTCACACACACCCTCTCTCTCTCTCTCTCACACACACATACACACACACACACACACACACACACGCTAATATACATATCTCTCTCTCTCTGTTTTGCTGTAAGAAGCAGCTCTGAGGGTTAGAGATGGTCTGATCGATGGGTGTAGCTGTCATTGGGAGTCGTTTTTAGTACTATGTCTATTTAGCAGAATAACAACATTAGGTTCTCTCCCTGGGGGCCTATGACCTATCTAGCTACAGGTTTTGGGCTCTTATTAGCAATGCCAGGCATGGGTTCTATCTAAGGGACCGGCCCTTAGAGCCAGTCAGAAAGTGCTTGGCTGCTCCCATGATATCCTTCCCACTGCTGCACCAGTGTGTATCTTGCCAGGCTAACTGTTACTGTCGCTAGGAGGAGTCACAGCTGGGTGATGAACTTTTCTCCTCCAGAAGCGTTCCTAGTAGCACTGTGAAAGCCAGCCAGTTGGGACGAAGCTTCCAGGTAAGAACAGTTTGCTTTTTCCATATTGTGGGATTCAGGTATGTGGTGTCTTAACATTAAGTGCTACATGGTAACCAAGAGGATAGACCGTTGCCTATAATGCTTGGGGATCTATGGGACCTCATTGTCCAACAACGTAAAAAAAAGTACAACTGGTCAACATACGGAGAATAAGAAACTGTAGAGGGCTGTCCTGGAATGGAATGTATGTAACAGATGCACACGCATCAACGATTTCTTGGGGAAGAGGGGTGAGAAGACTGTAAGAGCCAGAAGTGGTGGGTGACTCCAAGGAAATGGTGTTTTCCAGACCCGGGAGAACAGTTGTCACAGAACTCAATGGCGGTTGTGACCTGTCTGGTTTCCACCCAGACAAAATCCCGGCATGGAGATGGGGGAGTTGGCACAAGATCCCACCACTCTGAGGAGCTTTGGCATTTGATAGCTGCCAGAAGTGAGTCGGGTTTCTTTATAAGGACGTGGCCGCACTCCCAGGGGTAGCAGATGGGCAACACAGACTGGACTTGATGGGAAGAAAACACACAGCCGGGTGGAGAGGGGGTTATAGGAGGTGGGGGGGGGGGGGAGTCAGAGAACATGAAGTTCTTAAAGAACTGGTACAACTTTATCTTAAAAGTCTTGCTGCTGGCCCTGCAGGCTGTCAGTCACCTCACCTGAAGTACTCCGCAAAGATGAGACCTTCAGCATCCCGGGGGAGACCAGAAGAGGTGTCCAACCCTCACAACCAGTGATGTGCTTGTGAGCACCTCCAGAACACCAGCTAAGACAAGGAGACTTGTCCAGCTCCAGATCTGTCTCGCCCTTCCTCCACCTCCGGCAGTCTGTGCAGACATGCCTGTTTCCGCCACTGCAAAGCCCTGCCCTAGCCAAGGAGTCCCCACCTCCGTCCCACCTTTTCTGACGCACACTGACCTCTGCCCCGGTGTCACCCTCTCTCTCTCTCTCTCGGTTTGTACCATGTGCCTCGTGGCTCACCCCACCCCACCTCTGCAGCTTCTCTCAGGTCCACTTGGCCCAGTTCTGCTGTCTGTCCCGTGCCCTCTCACACTTCTGCAGGTAGAGGTGACTTGGGCTTCAATGTGTACGCCATTCACCCATCTGTGCTCTTGTTTTTCCAAAGAGCTGTCTTCAGGCAGGCCGGGGAACCTGGTCCTCACCAATTTCCCTGAAGGACTACACCCCCCCCCCAAACCCTCTGGTCCTGGGGTCCATGGCTGGTAGCCTTCAATGTCTCAGGAGTCCGCAGTCTTCTGATCACCCCAAGAGAATCACTTCACAATACTGCCTACCAGACATGGGCAACCCACAGCCTGTGGGCCACATGCATCCCTAAATGTGACCCGAAGTCATGGATTTAAATCATGACAGGCTTTTTGAAATTTTTCCTCCCCCCCCCCTTTTATTATATTTGGGGTGGGCAGGGAGGAGATGGGGGACTGGGAGAGATATGTGCCATGATGAGTGTGTAAAGGTTAGAGGTCCACTTCCAGGAGTTTTTCCCTTCCACCGTGTGGGTTGTGGGGATCCAGCTAAGGTCTGGGACCATCAAGCTTGGTGGCCAACTAGCACCTGCTCGGGCTGAGCCACCCCCCGGGTGCAGCAATTTTCTTATGACCCAGTTGCATGGTTCTCAAGTGTGAAGTTTATAGATCACAGCATGGGGTTGCCGTGTCCAAACAGTGGACACCCTGCAGGCCTTCCCTCCGAGACCCTTTAGCCGCCTGGCCTCAAGTGTGACTGCCAGTACCAAGGTTGTACAAAGTCATGTCTTGCCCTGGTCTCCCTGGTGACTCTGGGCTGCTGCCTGGTGCTCCATGGCTGTGTGCCAGAGCTGAATCTGGATCCACGCTATGTGCCAGCATATCTCTGGATCCCCAGAGATCGATCAATCTCTGGTGATTGACCCCCAGCCCCAGGACCTGCTTTATTCTCATGTTTCCAGAAGCTGGCTCACCAGTGTTCTTTCAGATTCAGTGGCCAACTCCGTACCTGTGCTCTGAGTTCTGACTGGTTCCTAAAGGGACGGTCAGTGCCTGCTGCAAACACAGGAGTTTCTGCAGGATTCATCAGCACCTTCAGTGTGGCTTCTGCCTGCCCGCCCAGCCCCACATCCCCAGCGAATAGCGCTTTCTTTTTTTGAGACAGGGTCTCCACAAAGCCCTGGCTCTTCTGGAATTTACTATGTAGATTCATCTGCCTCTGCCCCCGAAGTGATGGGATTAAAGACACGTGCCACCACACCTAGTGTGGTGTGTGTGCACTCACACGGTGCCACAGCACCCATAGGGAGGTCAGAGAAAAGTGACGCATGCTGGTTCTTTCCTTCTGCTGTGAGTACTGGGGACAGAACTCAGGCTTGGCGACAAGCACCTACCAGCCGAGTCTAGAGGTGTTCTGGGCATCCGACCTGTGTGTGGCACATAAGAACTTAGCCTTCCAAATTTAGACCAAAGTGTGACAAACTGTCTGGGCCCCAGCTTTGGAGGGTTCTGCTGTGGTCCTGTTCCAGCACAGCCCTGCCCATGGGGACAAGGTGTCTGTGAGTGACAGGGCCCGTGTTAGTCTGAGTGAGTCCACAGCCAGTGCCAGGATCTAATGTGGGCTAACTGTAACAAGGGAGGACAGCTTGAGTACACCGGGGGG